>MEJB01000067.1:354779-409843 GCA_001752375.1 Rhazya stricta
GATTAATCTTCGAAATTACATTGTGTGGGGGTCCAATCCTCTAGCACGCGTTGGGTCCTTACATACAGAAGGCAAGCTTAATTTTAACATAGATAAATATTTCGGTGTAAGCAAATTTTCATTTATGACGGCCTTGCCGAAAAATGTGATAAGTTGTCTCTTGTTGTAGTAGCGTTTTTGGAGTATTAATATTTTGGTCGAAGTGTCGTTTCATTTAAAGTAATACTATGTATTCATCTTTGGTCAAAAGCACCAGAGATTCACGGCTGTGCCTCCCGCTGCTGCAGGGACGACGGGGTAGATCATTATAGGTAGCGATTATTGTAGCATTCTTTGTGCCTTACGTCGATTTTCGTAGTCATTTCATACGAGTACGTACTTACTCACTTATACAGGATCGTACACTGAAAGTTTAAAAAGTACGAAAATTAACATTTTGAAATTATTCGTATTAGCGAAAAGTTTAAGAACGAAATCTGTAAGGGGAATTGTAAGTCGGGAATGTAACTTTTCAAAGGTAGGAGGACAAGCAAGCATAGCACTCGAGTCGATATCACAGTTAT
Organism: Rhazya stricta; assembly: GCA_001752375.1. NCBI lineage: Eukaryota > Viridiplantae > Streptophyta > Magnoliopsida > Gentianales > Apocynaceae > Rhazya > Rhazya stricta. Next base: position 355,343 of record MEJB01000067.1, read on the forward strand.
GATCCCGTCCCGGATTCCGATGACCGTCAACCCTGTAGAATAACGGTCTGCGCTAAGGTAAATCGATGGGCCATCTCTGCGTTCTCGGCAATTTAAGATAACGAAAATTCGAAATAAGAAAATTAAGTATGCGATGGAGTTGCGGACGTTTCTCCCATCCATGCCCACGCGGCCATAGGATTTCCTGGTAAACGCGATCGAGTCGTGGGTACGAGTGTCTACAATCAAACCTGGGCACCAAATGATGCAATCGTCTGCAAATGCTTTCCCAGCCCGCCACCGGCCACACCAGCCGTTGGCCAAAGTTAGGCTTACTCTGATATTGTCATCCAAACTAGCTCAAKTGGTCCTCGCACTTTCGACCAGCCAAACATAATACTCTGCCCACCAGGCTAGTTATTTAGAGTTTGCCAATTGATTGCTCAATTCCATCCATCAATTCAATGAATCAATCAATGTGATCACAAAATATTTCCAATAAAATCTTGTTAATGAAATCAGTAGAGATTAGAAGTACAAAAATCATGAATCAAAAGTTCACCCTGAACAAACTTTTTTAGATAGGGTTTTGCAAGCATAAATGCTATTCCCTTTCAATAATAATTTTTCCGATCAAGCTCATATAATAGCACGTTCCTTACAGAAAATACTTTTAAGAAACCAACCTTCGAATTGCGAAAAATAATTTAGAAAGATCTTAAAATACATTTGTGAAAAAAATGGCTAATAGGTAAATTCACCTTCAAGTGTACAGGAATTCTTGAAAATACATCTAGAGTGAGCTTAGCTGAAAAACAAGAACGTTTGTGGAATTTAAAAGATGGAGGAACTCACATGTGAGTCGATTAATCAGGAAAAAAAACCTACTGTTGGGCGCTACCTAAAATAATTCGTGAGAATTTCCTTAGTAATAAATTATACCAATCACAAAAAATCTATCCTAAATAATCCCGTTCTACATTATCTCGGACTTTATTATACTCAAATTTTTTTTAGAAGGTTAGTAGGGTTTAGAGGTGTGAAAATCTTAGATAAAATAGATTATGAGAAAAAGGATTATAAGCATCCTAATCTGGACAAGATTTTACTAGAATAGATTTAACTTGAGCTAAGATGAAGGTTTTAAATTGAAACAACTTGACAAATTAATCTAAAATGTAGGGCTTTCTAAATTTATAGGATAAGTCATAGAAAATGTGAGGCCCCAAAACATCCACRAGAAGGTAATGACGTATTTTACGAATTCAAGAGTAGGAATAATTTTAGGACTTATTATACCTAGGTATAGAATATTTATTATGCCAAAATTGTGGTAGAATTTTGCCGTTAGAGTAAATCCAGACATTTTACGCTTCAATCTAGTTTCGAAAAGCCTTCTTGAAAATTTGCTACCTGTCGTAACTATTRGATAAAATTCATACCACCTTGMATGATATAATCARCCATGAGTCTTCTACTTTATTTCAGCTTTGCTTCTTAAAATTCAAGAACTTTCCTAAATTCAAAGTTCCACTTTTTCTCTTTCCTCTTCCTAACTGATTTTTCAGCTTGGTTAGCTTCAAATCCTAGTTTAATCTTTTACCTAAAAAACTATCCCTAAAACTCCCTTGTACAGCTGAGCCTACTTCCCCAAAACTCAGCCCAGTACCCTTTCCATTCAGCATAAGTGTTTCCGCCAAGAATTACAGCTGCCATTCCATTTGTGAGAGCTGTCTGGCTCCTAAAACAGCTTGGCAGCTGTCTAGAGTGTTGTCTGAATTATAGAAATATTTGGGTAGGATAATGGCAATTGTCCACCCACGTGTCAAGCCTTCTTTTAGAGTTCAAATTAATTTGAACTCTTAAATTAACAACAAAAGCAGCTGGAAATTCTTTACTTTTTCTTTCTTCCTTTTCTAGCCAATTTTCACTCTCACTTCAGCCTTGATCTCTCAACCTAGCACCTCTATAAAAATCTAGGTAGAGACTTGGAACTTAAAGCTCACTCTAACCCAATCTCACAAAAACATTCAACCAATTTCTGCCATCCATCAYGCCACCAAGAAAACCCATAGAAGTTTCACTTTGGTTCCCCTTCATTCTAGAAAATCACATGTATTATGCAATCACTCCTGTCTTGAAACCAATAGTTTGCGCAATAAGGAAAAGATCTTAGATATCATCTGGCTAGACTCCATTCTCTTTCTACATTCACAGCTTGTCRTGGATACTAGGCTTCAATCTATKCACTTGCTGCAACTTACAGGTTGGYATGTTATACAACCCTAGAACATGGGTAAAGTTAATCTTAAAAGTTATGCTTAGAGTAAAGAAGGTAGGCCAGCAAAGAAACACTTATTAATTGATCTAAGGAAAAATAGTAGAGCTTATAATATGTGCTATTTTCGATCTGTTTCTATGTTAATTTTGGGGTTAGAATATGAAATTTATTGTCAAAACAAAGTAARGATTAGGAACTGAATCACCTGGGATTATAATGCTACAAAGTAAACTTAAGAAATAACCATTAGAGTAAACCCTATCTTTTTTGCCGAACCAGAAAGTTTAACCACACTAAATTCATTATAGAAACTTATTACTAAGTTTATTTTAGATGGTGATGTGTGGGTGAAAATCCATGGATTGTAGGAATAATTTAATCGATATTTTACTCAATTTTGGGTTTGTAAAACTCAAGATATGAGTTAATTTTTGGAGTAGAGTCAGTTTTGACTGAGTGGACATGCAACCCTTATTCCATTTGAAATTGGTATCCAAACCTCTTTAGGTTTAGATATTTACATGGTTGTAAACCTTATTGTTTAGGCACATTYTCGAACTGAACTCATTAGGAAACTCTAAGTATTATGAGTGTAATGCATTAAAAATTCACTGTTGTCCATTTCTGTAAAACTAGTTTCAAACTCACCATCTTGACCTTAAAATCTTTTGACCATGCATTTCTATGTCTTATCCCATGCAGCTAGATTRCTTTAAATTATTGGATCATTTCCTAAGTTATTACTATCATATTAGCTCGAGTTATATGTGAAACCCTAGAATATTCTATTGCATGTAACTCTCACACCTGTAAATCCATCTAAACTTCTAAAACATATTTGATTATTATAAAGGCCGAGTTTATGTTTAGTCAGGTATATTTAGGAAATATTTTGTGCGATTGGTATTATTTGTTACTAGAGAAAATGCTTACAATCTATTTTAGGTAGCGCTTTGCAGTAGAACTTTCATTGATTAGTCAAGACACAAGGAGTTCGTTCATCTTTTAAGTTCCGCAAAAGTTGTTCTTGCTTTTATTTAAGGGTACCCTAGATTTGATTTCTTGAACCCTGTACGCCTATTATGAATTCCTTATCAACTATTTTGTTTCGCAGAAATATTTTGAGTTACCTCTAAAWTATTCTATGCAAATTGCGAATGTTGAATTTCTTGAAATTATTTTCTAAACATGCCATTTTATCAAATCTTGTTTCTTGGAAAATTATCGAAACTAACTGGCATTCTAGTTCCCAAAGTTTATTTACCAAAACTTGTTAAGGAAAAATATTCAAATTATGATTGACATGCTTATGATCTCTACTTATTTATTTTATAAAATTATACTGAAATTTTTTTTGAGATCACTGAGGAGTTAATGGATTGAATTGATGGATGGAATTGAGTACTTCTCCATGGCAAATTCTGAATAACTAGTTCGATGTCAAAGTACTATGCTTGGTTGGTCCCCAGTATGAGTATCTCTTGAGCTAGTCAGGGCGAGAGTATTTGAGTAAGTCAACCCTTGGCCAACGACTGGGTAGCCGGTGAGGGATCGGGAATGTATCAAGCAAATGGTCACATCATTCGGTGCCCATATGTGATTTTGAAGAGTCATAGCCTAAGTTAGGAGTCTTAACCCGGAGATGGGTATCTCCCTTGTTCCCTAGCTAACGGGTACCATTGATGATATGAGATGATAAGGTAGAAAATAGCCTACGTAAAATTCAAAGGGATAAGGCTGGTATTATCAGACCCCGTAGAGTTTTACTCTACGGTATCTATACATTATCTTGCATTTTATTTTCACATCAAATGTTTTTCTTACTTCTCTAGTCAACTAACTATGACAATCAAATGTTCGGATAGCTTCATGTAATAACTTTTACAGCATCCCCGAATGTGTGTCATAACTTTATTTTCTAATTCACATTGCACGCATGCGGAACTCATTGAGTTAGGGCTTATACCCGTTCCTTTGTTTTTATAGCGAGATATACAGATCTGGAGACTTTAGGTTTTCGGAGCAAGAGTTAGGGATGTCAGTTTTTTACTAGAAACTTCAAGAGCTGCACCACTCTCTTTAAGTCTACTGTTACTATGATGTATTACATTCTAAGTATGTAATTGTATCGACAATCCTTGTTGGATTATCTTTCTAGATGTTTTATTGTTGATTTTTATCTTCCAATGACAGTACTTACTACCGAGAGTTAGGTGGCAACTCGCTTTGCCTTAGTCACACCTAGGGGACAATGGGGTGTCACAGAAAAGGCTTTGGTCAAAATGCTCTAAAGTGAAACAGAGAGTTTGAGACAAGATTTATAGAAATGAACAGCGTAGGGTGTATAGTGTATTATTCTCATGATACTTCGATTTTCTTTATTATTATGGTACCAAAATGTTCCYAACAGATCAAGGTTTATAATCATTAAGTTTTGAGGCCTAAAGGGATTTGCGTGAGTACTAGTTTAAGTGGGAAGAGGAGTTTCATGTTCAATCGGCCAAAACTGACCCTACCTGAAAGATTTGCAAATATTAGAGTTTTATAAGCTCAAATTGAGTGCAATTTATCCGAAATTCTTCCTAAGATCCTTGAATTTTCATCTAACTATCAGAAGCTAAATTCCACTTAGAAATAGAGTTTTTATACCACATTATGTTAGAAATTATTTCTGGTTCGGCCAGAAAAACGGTGTATTTATTAGTGTATCTTGAATCTTATGAGACAAGATGCACTTTGTATCCTAAAAGATTTAATTCCTAATTCTCAATTTATGTGACTTTGAAGGTCATTTTCTAACCCAAATGGAAACATAAACAGAAATGCAAATATATCATATGTTCTTCCCAATTTAGTTCGTGTACCCTCTCTGCTGACCTTAACATTATAAAATGTACATTTCCTACTCCTTATTTGCTTTATATCAACACTCACAGTATCGACTCAGAAGATTATGCAATAACCGTGCATGACTTTTAGTTTCCTTTGACCAAAATTATATTTACACACACATCTTTCTTATATTTAAACACTACTTCAATCGTATCATAACCTAACTTCTTTTCTTGCTCCCAAGCTTATCATCATGCTTCTTTCAAGAGTTGAAAAGCATACTAAACTAATAATTTTACAGCAAGAACTGAATGAAGTTCCTAATTATCCACAACAAAAAATGAAAATGAACAGAGAATGAAGTTTGTCCTTAAATGATGGCTGAAACTCTAAGATTTTTCCTCCTCTTTAAACTTGAATTCTTAGAGATAGGGTGACTATATTACACTAGTATCTTAATGAGCTGAAGAGTGACAGAAATGAGAGATTTTTTTTTATGTGTTTTAGTGGTGTGATGGATAGCAAAATTCAGCTAAATGTTTGCTGTAAGGAAGAGAGAATGACTTGACTGATTACTAGGCGCTTGTAGGGTACAATGAGTTATGAGTTTCCAAGCCTCCTCACAACTTTATATAGGAGTTCTAGGCAGAAAAAAACAATGCTGGAGTGGAGAATAGAAGTCTGTAGCAAAAGGAAGAAAGATTGAAGAAATTTCCTGCTATTTTCTTCGAAGTTCAAATTCAAATTGACCACTAAGAGAATCAGCTCTTGACACTTGTAATGGACAGCTGCAATAACTTAGCCGAATCATCCCTAAAGTTGGAGAGTACATAAGCTGAGATATCACGAAAATTACTCCATGTATTGGTGAGATTTTAGGCCAAGAAAATTAAATTACAAATTGAGAGTAATTAGCTGAACTTTCGGCAGAAATAATAAAGATGAAAATCAGCTAGAAGAAGAAGASGAAAAGTGGAATTTGAATTTACTTCAACAGTTAACATAGAAGACAAGAATTAATACTTTTGTCACTAGAAGTAATGACTTAGTAGGAAGAAATTTTGAAATTAAATTTTAATTAGATCTGGAAAATGTCTAAATTAATTTCTGCGGTAATACTCCATCTAAAATCTAGAACAAGAATATGTCTAAATACTAAGTATACAATGTCCTATAATTTATCAAAAATAAAAGTACTCCCTAAATCGTAAAATACGTGGGTTACTCTCACATAGAAATTTTTGGGGTCTCACATCAACTCAAGGGGAGTCTCCAATATGGTAAACCTGTTCTGTTTTTGGATGTTTCATATGACATTAAAGGGGGAGCATTTAGTATATTTGTTCTGATGGCTATTATTTCTGGATTTAGTATTGYGGTRTGTTGGGTTTAGTGTGAACCTATTTGATGTGAGTGTTATGAATGTGAGATTATGTGATGATATTTATCCAAATTGGACGTAAAGAATGCATACTAAGATGTTATGAATGTGAGCTTATATGTTGATACTTATCAAAATTTGATATATAGAATGCATACTATGATGATTGATCAGATATGTTGATGACTTGTGTTTTCCTAGAAAGATTTATGGCATTTAGTTGTAATGTAATGTCATTGAGGATGATTTAAACTCAACTATGATTGGCTTGTCCATGGAATACTCTTATATACTGCTCGGCATGATAAATATAGTACTCTTGTTCATATGAAAACCAGATAGGGGATGATTGTAAGAACATGGGTTYTTTTCYGTTATATCATATGAACAAAAATTCACAGTGATTTTCATTGTGTCCATATTCATGCCCTAATATATTCTRTAAATTTATCTTAGTATATGATTAATAGGATATATCTAGACTTATATAGTACATATTTTATTTATCTATATAGAGTGTCTTGATATGGATAATTTAGTATACAAGTTTAAATATTAAAAGGACTCTAATGTATTCTTATAAGAATGGTTCTAATTTTTGTAGAACTTGTATGTTAAGTAGTACATTCTCATGCAAGTTATCTAACCCTAAATATTTTGATATATAAGTTAGCTTTGGATAAAGGTTACTTGACCGAGATATAGAGCTAAAAACAAAACTTTGAGCTTGGAGAAAGTGTTGTTCTTTCAGTTGTAAATATTGAGTAGTTCTTATTCAATATTTATCACTGTTTATGCTTGGTTTAAACCTTGTGATTTATAGACCTCTCATCCAAGAATCTCAGCTCTTGAGCGAACTCAGGAGATGTGCTGGAAGTCTAGTGACACAAACTAAAAGTTGTTTCAAATTGATTTGTAGATAGCTAATCCATTAAAAGCATTAAGAAAGTCACAATGATAATAAACTATTGAACTAGATTAGGAATTAATAATAAAGGTACAATAGACTTTAACCCATAAGAGAGAGAAATAGGTCATTGAAGACTACAAAGGAAATTATAAAGATGGTGAAAGAGCATTAAACGTCTATTGGAGAAAAGAAGTGAATAGTATGGAAACCAAAATCATCAAGGTCAACAAGATTCACGTAATCAGACAATGGCTAGAAGATTCAACTAGAAAGAAATTTTCTAATTGAATGATTTATGTATAAGACCCTTGTACTATGTTGATAGAGACTTTGTTTTGATTGTTTGCATATTTGCTTATTTTCAATCGATAAAGTAAGACTATCAAATAAACATTGAAGCAGTATCAACATCTTATGCCTACCACTTCGTATGTCATACCAATACCATGTGGACAGTGTTTACTCTTGAAAAACATGTCCAATATAATGTCTTGCTCTAATGGAAACCATTTGTTATTGATATTTAGAATATTTTGTAATTCAATACCATATATCTCATTGTCGACAGTTGTTCCAAAAATCATAATAAGCATATGACAATTTGAGAAAAACAAAAGAATTACATACCTTGTATGTGGTTATAGATTCTCCTATCTTCATGGTTAGGGTGGCTAGGAGACCGTCGCTTGACATAATGAGACCTAAGCATATATATCATCTAAGCAGTGATGATATATCTATTGTCTGATGAAGCGAATGTGTTCAACAAAGGTCCACTAGATAGCGCTAATACGGTGGTCTGATGAAATTATATCTATTGTTTAAGAAAATCATAAACAATGTATTAAGTTTCTCTTCTTCTATTCTCCTTTTCATGAAAGGGATATTTGAGGTACTAGATATTCACACAAGAATTCCTTTCTCATCTTAGATTTAATAGACTTCGTGATTTTCAATGATATAAAGATATTTTCCTTGCTGGACTCATGCTTATGGAGGATTATAATCAACCTTTTCGAAATAAAAAATTCTTAGCAAGATTACCTCTTCTCTTATGAGAAAGGGTTAGAAATCGAATTAGAGAAGATCCGTGTCAAAATATTATTCCTTATAATGGGTTTACCTTTGGAGAATTAATCAGATAGTATACAAAAAGAAGGATTAAAATTATGTCAAAGATATTAGGTTTCAACAAAGATTCATGAAAGAACTTAGACAATCTAAGAAAGAATTAGGAAATTTCGGTAAACAATTTGAAAATCATCCCAAAAAAATCATCTAATTGCTAATGGAACTTGCTAGCAAACCTCCTAGATGACATAATAATCTTAATAAAACCAAACATACTAGAAAATATAGGAATTATAAAAGAATTACAAGGCAAGGAATAATAAAACCATTAGATGAATTCTACAAAAAAAAAAAAAAAAAAAAAAGAAAAACCCATTAGAAAAACAGTTCTAGAAATAGAGAACATAAAAAGACCAACTAAATTCTAGATAAACTAAAAGATGCTACAAATGTTATAATCATCACAAAAAAGTCATTAAATCAAAACTTAGTGAAATTAAATTTAGATAAGAATAAAAAAAAAAACTCCGGATCTATTACTTTTTTTGCTAATTTGATTCATCCGATTACATTTGATCATCATATGGAGATGATGCTCTTCAAATAGATGAGCTATACTCCACTTCCTCTTCCCATTCATCATCAATACAATCTTTAGATCATCATATTAAGGTCCTTACAAGAGATCAGGAAAGTCTTTTAGAAGTAGTAAAATATATTAGTGATCCAACTTTATAAAAATAATATTTAGATAAATTATTACAAAGAATAAATGATGAAAAATCTTCTTCAAAATCCTCTATTTTGCCTTTTACATCATCTAATACATATGATCTTACTAGTATTTTAAGAAAAACTAAAAATGACAATCCCTCTACAATATCTAGTCTCCGAAAAGAAATCAAAATTATCAAACAAGAATTAAAACAATTAAAAGAAAAAGAAGAAAAAGATTCTACAACTATTCAATTTGTTCATTCTAAATATTTTGAATCATCATTTGATAATGAACAACAAGATACACAAGAGACAACAAACCAAATAGAAAATATAAATAAAGCTCCTGAAGATTTTTTATTTGTTCTTAGATAAATCACATCTAAAAAATATCTCATTCGTATTACTCTTAGATTTTCTTCCAATTATATGATAAATACTATAGTCCTTTTTGTCACAGGTGTTGACTTAAATTATAATAAAGATAGTTTAGTACCTCAAAAAATAGAGAAAACTAAAAGTAGATTATTGGCTACTAACAATTCTAAATTAAAAGTCAAATTCAAGTTCGGATCATCTATTATTCATTCTCATATCTCTATAAAAACTCAATTTTTAATTGTTAATAATATACATCGTCTTCAGATTCTAGGTACTTTTTCATTACTTTATTTACTCCATATAATGTCAATTCTGATTCTATTTCTTTTAAATCTAGAACTATCAACTTAATTTTCCCCTTCATGGAAAAACCCAAGACTGCAAATCTCAATTTGATTAAAGCATATTCTGTCCATAAAGATCAAATCAATACTATTTCTTCTAGTAATGTTTTTCAATTACAAATCTTAGAATATCTTATAACATCCTCAGATAGATGAAGATCTTCAATCTAGACATATAAAACTAAGAATCTCCTAGAACTTAGACTTCTTTTGAATCACAACTCTATTCAGAGCCTCTTAATGCCTTTTGGTATAGGAAACAACATATTGTATATCTTCATTATTCCTAAGATTTTAGTGAAGAAAAAAGTACTACTAAAGCTAGACCTATCCAGATGAACTTTGATTTAGAACAATTGGCAGCCAAGCTTGTACCTGTAAAATCACCTGAAGAAATACAGAGATTATTATTATAATATATTCCAACATCATCAGCCTGGAAGCAGCATCATCAATTGAATCAAAATATATTGCCAGCAGAGTAAGAAGAAGATCAAGATGATCTGATATGGAAGAAAAAGAAATGATGAGATCACCGTAGTGGGTCTACCATAGCAATTTAACTGTAGCAAAATCACTGTAGTGATCTCGGAAAGTCACTGTGCCTCTTGCCAATTGCTTACTGTTAAGTTACCCTTGTTTTAGTCTAGTTTAAAGGGGACCTATTTCAGGGACACATAAAACACTCATAAGTAACCTTAAGGAAAGATATCCTCTGAAGAATTCTCCCTAAGTTAGGTCATGGCTGAAGTTGTATCTCAAGTTTCTGCTATCAAATTTTCAAGATCACAGTAAGTTAATTCTTTACATTTATATTCCAACAATTCCTACAAATCATATTCATTACTATTGTGGTTCATATGGAATGGTTCACCTCCTATTAAACATGCCACAGGGATTGGTTTAACTGACCTAATTACTCATTTCTTTATGCATTTATTATCTTATTTGCTGTTCCTAATTTATGTTGTATGTAATATATATATATATATATATTTTGTGAAGACCCAAATATTTCTAGGAATTAGAAAACTAAAGTAGGTTGCCATATTGTGAATATATTTAGTATAAGACTTACAATATTTAGAAATAGGATATTTTTAGGCTTAGAATTTGGGTAGGATTATACATTTAGAATAGACCTAAACATATTCTTGACCTGATTAAATTTTTAAAATTCTTATTCTAGAAATTCCGACGTTGATTTTCATTTCAAACCTTACTCTATTTGGGAAAAAAAAAATCGATTTCCTTAAACTTTATGTTTGATAACACTATCTTCTAAACTGATTTTCTTAAATTCATTTTTGAAAGTTCTATTTTCCAAAACCATTTTTTCCTTAACTTTATTTTGAAAACTCTATATTATGAAAATTATATTATTTTTAAAAACAATTTCTTACTTTATAACGTTTCATTATAGTTCAAATTTTAGCTTAAAACCTTATCTAAAATCGCAAAACTTCTATTGTGTTTTCCTACCTTCATCCAACTGACTTTCTCTCCTCAAAATCCAGCCAACTTTGCCTTCTTCATTCATAGTCATTGATCAGCATTTCCTAATCCATGCCAGCCGTTGTTCATCCATCGATGATTAATAAGTATTTGGCATGAAGATTGTCATAAATTTGCATGTGCATGTTGACGGCTTGGTAAGAGTTTTAGCAAGAATCTTCTAGCTGTCATTGAGGATGTGTGCTATCCGGTGGAGAGGAGTTTCAGCTGGAAATTTAACACCTAAACAAGGTGAGTTGTGAAGATTAGAGGGGTAGAAGAATCAAGGAGAAGATAGCTTCCCATTGACGTGTGACCTGCTTGTGAATTGGAATAGCAAAACAGAAATTTTCTTCTAAAAGCCACCAACCATCTCCACTCCAATTCAGCTGGTTTCCTCTTCTCCTATCCTTGAAAGCTCCTCCCATAATCTTTACATTTTGGATCAGACTTCACCTCCATTTCACTCAAACACCTGATTAAAATTCTCTCCCATTCTTGACTCAAAAATTAGCATTGCTCTATACTTCCAAAACAGCTSAMTACTACATCCTTCTAGCCAAACCTTCAGCTATTTTTCTACACAAAACAAAGTCTTTTGTTCCATTTTCCTTCCACGTCCAAAATCGTACCATTTATCCCTTTTCTTACTTCAAATTCAGGTGAGTAGAAGGCTAAGAGGTATTCATACTAAGCTTTAATTAAGATTACAATTATACAACATTGTTGTGTGAGTAATGTTTTGGTTATAGGAATTGCATATATATTGTATGGGTTTTGCATGAGTATTCTGAAATAAAGATTATAGTAGTTGTCATAAGATGAATATAGAGTTTTTCATATGTTTTAAGGATGATTTTGCATATATAATAAATTAGAATACAAGAGTGGATCATTAGGATTTGTTTCAGTCTTCTATATGAAGCAACTGCATTCAAATTAATGTTGGAACCAAATTACTTGATGAAATTTTTATTGTTGTCTAGTTGAAATCCATGGATCTTAGGAAGAATTTAGTACAAATTCTATCCCATTTGCACAAGTAAAACTCAAACTATGAGTTAATCCTTATAGTGTGGTCAATCTGTCCAATTGAATATAAGTTGTGTGTTTGTCTTTAATCAAACCATTTTAAGTTCTGATATTTTTGTATATTATTAAATCTTAGTGTGTTAGGATCATTTTTCCTTGAGAAGCCCTAAGTACTTTAGGAGATATGTTAAAAATATCACAAGCTGTCCATTCCCCGATTTTCATAACTTAAAATTTTAAAACCTCAAACTTCTTGACTACTGCATCTTATATATTTTTTCTAAATCTTATGTACTTTACATTTTAAAATCATTTGATTTCGATCTGAAAAATAACTACTTTCATAAAATATCTATTATACGACAAAGCTGGAATGAGTTTTTAGATTATGACTTGGATGTGGTTTATTGTGATATATTACTAAGGATATTTCTTGTGGATTGTTCCTAGGAAATGAAAGTGAGTAGATTTTTTGATTAATCAGAGTGGTGACTTGCTTTGACATTTGAAAGTTTTGTAAAATATGCTTATTATCAGCATACTCTAGATAACTATCATTTTTACGTGAGTTCCTTCCCATTTTTTAAATTCCGCAGAAGTGTGCTTTTTTTTTTTTTTATTCAGGTGTACTCCAGTTATATTTTTATATGCTTGAAATTTGATTTTTCCTATCATCAATTTTATTCTCAAAAGTACTTTTGAACTCTCTTTTTTCGCAAAAATGTTCATAACTTAATTTTTTTCAAAAATTATTTTCCACAAAATTTTGATTCTTGGAAAATTTGTGACAAATATGTTTTGAAAAGATTGTTTATCATACTGTTCAAGGAAAATTTTTGACACACTTGAGAACTCCATTTTCAATTGACAAAAATTTTGAAAGCATGTTATGAGATCACCTTTTGATTKCTTGATTGATTTCACAGATAATATTGAGTACTCAATTTGCGATCTCTAAATATATAGTCCGGCGGACAAAGTACTGTGCTTAGCTGATCCCCAATATGTGTACCTTTTCAACTAGTCTAAATGTCAGTACTTGAGTGAACCTACCCTTGGCGAAAAATTGTACTATCGATGGTGGACTAGAAATGCATCGGGCAGATGCTTGCATCATTTAGGCACCTAGGTCTGATTACGAATATTCGTACCTTTGGATTTAACCCAACCAGGTGATCTTTTGTATCCTAGCTAGCGGGTACCATTAATTGTATGAAGCAATAAGGTATTAAATCGCATACATATAAACTAATAAGGCTGGTATTACTAGACCCTGCAAAGTTTTACTTTATGGTAAATGTGCATATTCATGTGACTCATTCTTACTGCAAATGTTTTACAGCAGTACAATTTTTATTACATCCTTAAACATAGATTTTTCTAAACTCACACTGCACATATGTGGAACCCACTGAGCTAGCACTAATAGTTTTTCCCTTTGCTTCTTCTTTTTGTTTTTTAGTGATAGGCACAAATTTTGAGGCCTTGGGTTTTGGGAACAAGAGTAGACTATTATCCTTACTATACTATGTTTTATTTTGTCATAAGATTGTAAAAGCACCTACTATCTTTGTTGAGTTTCACTTCCATTGATTTATATAGATTGTACCTTCTTGAGTAATAGTACTAATTGTCCGGAAGAAGGCGGTGACTTGTTCGACCGTAGTCACACCTAGGGGACAGCGGTAGAAGTTTATTTAGAGTATATGAAAAAGATTAAAGTTGCTTCACGCAGTTTGGATGCACAATATTTCTAATTTTGCTAAACAATGTTGTTTAGTATTTCAATTGATAATTGGCAATAAATGTTTTTGTAAGTAATCTATTGATGAACATTAAATTAGGTAATAGCAATTGAAAATAATTATTATGCTTGGTTATGATGAGTTTTGTTATATGTATAGAAAGACATCATTTTTGAATAATATTAGATTGTCATCATATAATGTAGAAGCAAATTAAGTGGCTCATCTTTCATCCTAATGGTCTCTTCAAATGGCTATAAATAGAGTGGTTGTATGTTTGCATGTATCACAACAACATATCAATTACTTCTTATTTTAATAGGCAAAGCGAAAAGAATGATTTTAACCACACATAATTGTCAAAATCTTTAGACAAACCTAGCTTGTACTAATTTCGTAAGCCATTCTCATATAGTGGTCGAAGGATCACTCTATCTCTTAGATGTGTCCAATGGTTGTTGATACAAGCCAAAACCATATTATTGATGTTGTTTTTGGCATAGAGACAAGGAATCAAGACAAGAGTTCCTTTGCTTGTCCATGACGCTATTCCAGTTTCAGCATCAGCATCAAATCTTTCAGATCTATATCCTCTTGGATTTAATGGCCCAATAGTCCCGTGTTCGACATCTATCCCAATTGTTCCTGAAGAGCCTCTAATTCCTTTCAATGATCATATGGGCATTTCACCTGAAGTAATTGCAGAATCATGTTAATTATCCAATAAATTATGCTTGTGTGGATGGAGAAACCAAAGTGAAATTATGGTAACATAACAAGAAGAAATATCRRACTAAAGATTGTATGATTATTGGAGTATATTAAAAAGATAAATGAAGTGTATGATTATAAAATAGTTATTCACGCGCTTTGCACATAAAGTATTTCTAAATTTGCTAAGTATTTTTTTCTTTTATTTTTAACAAGCATAAGAGAGGGGTTAAGGGCACAACCACACAACTAAATTCACACCCTTATTGATCTTGAAAAAAAAAAAAAAAACATCGGTTCAATTATAGCCATTCATTTCTCCATAATATTTCGTGCAATTTTTTATTTCTTATAAGATAAAAAAAAATCTACCTCTATCATCAAGGTTCAGTGTGTGTATATAAGTTTTAAATCTTCCTAATTCAATGTAAACCACTTCCTATAGACATGTCAAAATGTGGATTCTTTGCAATGTAACCAAATTCCTTTAGACACAGAATTTGATATCTACCTGGAACAACGTTGCAAACCATGGATACATGCTAAGCTGTAAACAAATATCATAAACCACTCATATCTAAATCAATTTTTAGGATCCTGACAATAAAAGTACCAATAATCTTCTGGTTATATAGTTAGCATTTATGTAACGACCTGGATATTTCTAGATAATAGAAACCAACATAGGTTTATGATATCACAAATGGATTTAGCTAAAACTCAGAACATTTTGAATTAGGATATTCGAGGCTTAGAATTTGGATAGGTTTATTATGGTTAGAATAAACCCGTAATATAATCTCGGCTCAATCAAATTTTGAAAAAAAAGGCTCGGGGATGATTTTTGAAGAACTTGTGATCTCTATTTTCAATTGACAAAAACTATTTCTTAAAACATATTATGTGACCACCTTTCGATTGATTGATTGATTGAATTGACAGATTATATTGCATACTTAATTGGCAAGCTCTGACTAACTAGTCGAGCGGGCAAAGTAGTGTGCTTTTCTGTTCTCCACTACGAGTAGCTCTTGAACTTTCGGATGACAGCATTAGAGTAAGTATACCGTTGGTTAACGATTGGGATGCTTCTAGTGGATTGGGAATGCATGGGCAGACACTTGGGCCATTAGGCACCCTTGGTTAGGAGGTTTAACCTAGAGCAATTGATTCTTTTTGTGCCCTAGCTAGCGGGTAACCCTGATTGTTAAGAGGTGATTTGTGCCCTAGTTAGCAGGTAACCCTATTTGTTAAGAGGTGATATCGTTGAAAACGGCATGCATGCTTATGAAAAGATGAGGCTAGTTTTACTAGACCTTGCAGAGTTTAACTTTGTAGTAATGGTTCTTGATTGTATGTTTCATTCTAAAAAATGTTTTAATTCATACTTCATCTGGCAAATGTTTTTCAATAGTGATATAGTCTTTATCAAAAATCCTGAACATGTGTTTTTCAAATAAACAAGGCACACATGCTAAACTCACTGGGCTAATGCTCATAGTTTTCCTTTATTTTTGTAACGACAGATATACATCTTGAGGCATGGAGCTACCTTTAGTCTACTATGAAAAACTTTGTCCCAAGGTTTTGATCATAGTTAAATTATGCTTCCGCTATATGGATTATATCTTTCCTTGTAATAGTATCGACTGTCGAAAGGCAGGCAGCGATTGATTATTAGTAGCCCAGAGTTGACAAAATTTGATGGTGACAATCAACAATGAGATATGGAGTTTGAAAAAGGAAATCAAGTATTTCTAAAATTGAGATCTCATTGAGGTTTGGCTAAACACCCAAGAGGAGAAAAGTTGAGTCCTAGATACATCGAACCATTTGAGATCCTGGAAAAATTAGAGGAATTGTGTACAAAATTGCATCGCCAACTGAGTTAACTGGAATTCATGATGTAATCCATGTTTTGCAGCTAAAGAAACACAACCCAATACCAGATCATGTGATTAATGATGCAGAAGTTTAGTTGCATCCCTAACCTATACTACAAGGAAAGGCCAGTCCAGTTATTGGAATTCATTGTTAAGAAACTTGGAGCAAAGAGATTCAATTAGTTAAGGTTCAATGGAAACATCAAGGAATTTTATAAGTGACTTGGGAATATGAGGATTATATGAGATAGAAATACCCTAATCTATTCCGGATAGGTATAACTTTTGAGGGCGAAACTTTCTGAAGAGTGGGGGATGTAACAACTTGGATAGGTTTATTACTATTAGAAAAAACCTGGAATATAATCTCGGCTTGATTGAATTCTAAAAACTYGTTTTCTAAAATTTCCGACTTTGATTTGGTTTTAACATTATTCTATTTTCGATTCTCTTAAACTTTATTTTTGATAAAACTTAATTTTTCTTAAACTTATTTTCAGAGACTCGATGCTATTTACTTAAAGCTATATTCTGTTGGAGACAATGTCACAACATCGATGTTGATTTTGCTATTTCACATTCACTTTCCTTCATCATCCTCAAATAACTTGCTGATGTGATTGCAATTCGATATTCCTACAAAATAGAATCCTTTTACTAAAAAAAAAAAAGAACTAATTGAACTTGCAAATTAACACTTTTATACTCATAAGGTTACTATTTGGATTTACAAATAACATCTAGGATAAAGAGACATAAAATACTACTAGCACAAGAGGTTGATAAACAATACCTTTAAAATCAGTGAGTTTTCACCCTCATCAGATGGTTTCATCATTAAGATGTCAAAAATGTCAATTTACAAGTTTTTTTTTTTTTTTNTTTTTTTTTTTTTTGAAAGTTTTGAAAGATCAATGTTATCGTCTAATGTCTTGAGTTCAATTTTAATGTTTTTGTTTTATAAGGTATTCTTCAAGAGGATGAACCTTTTCTACCGTGATCATTATATGACTTCTTTTTCATTTTTGAAAATTTTATAGCTGTTATATTTTTTGTACATTTTTATTAAAATATTACTTAAAACTGTCAAATGGTGATTTTGTATTTAATAAATTAAATAGTTGTTCATCGCCCTTGATAGCAAAATTCTTCATTTTAATCATCTTCAATGGTTCTTACCGAATATTCTTCTGTACTTTATAAGAAAAAGGGGGCAATGAAATACACTATTGTTGTAGTCTAGATAGGAGATTTCACTCTACATTAAAATATCTTGTTTCTTATACGGAAGCCTAGCAAAAGATTTTATGTATCATGAACAAATAACTTCACTTATGATACACAATATTTTATGTATCATGAATTCTTTTGATGACTGCTTGGCAAATCTGGAGAAAATTTTATTCAAGATGATTTTGTTGTCTAATGTGTTCAATTCGTTGTTAACATTTTTGTTTTATAAGGTATTATTCAAGAGGATGAACATTTTCTAAGTGATCATTTTATGACCTCTTTTTCTTTTTTGAAAAATTTTATAGCTGTTATATTTTTGTACATTTTTTATTGGAATATTACTTATAACTGTCAAATTTTGGTTTTGTATTTGATAAATTACATAGTAGTTCATCACCACTGTTAGTAAAATTCTTCATTTTATTCATCTTGAATGGCTCTTGTTGAATATTCTTATGTGACTATTTTATAGGAAAAGAGGGCAATAAAATACACTATTGTTATACTCTAGATAGGAGATTTCACTCAGCATTAACAATCTTGTTCCTTATATAGAACCTAGTAAAATAATTGTGTATCGTGAATAACACACTTCACTTATGGTCCCTACAGACTTAAATCAGCTATGTTGGGAACCATGATTACATGCAAAGCAGTAAGCAAAGATTGGAAATCATTCATATCAAGTTCAATATTTATGGTTCTTACGGTAAAAATATTAACATTTAGGGTTGGATGCTTTGCCCCATCTGCATCCACACAACCAATAGTGTTAGAATTGTTAGTACCAAGGAGTCGAGGGAGCACACATTCGAAATGACAGAAGAGTTCTACCAAATTGTAATCCAATGGCGTTGTGGATGTTACAAATTGTTAATTGGAAAGAGTCAATGGAAGTAACATAACAAATTGTTCATAACATCAGTAAGAGTTCTTCCAACATAGAGTGTAGTAGTAGAGCTACTATGTGCCTGTGAAACGCTACCTCTAGCCCTTGTGGATGCGCGACCCTTTTTTGGAGCAAAAAATGAAAGAGAGAGAAACAATTTAGGTTGCGTTCCTTTTGTTGTTTTGAATTTTGAATTTTGAGTTTTGAGTTTTCAATTAATTTTGAGTTTTCTATTTTGAGTCTTTTTTTTGAGTTTTTGAAAATGTGTTCTTTTTAGTCATTTTGGGAAACTATTTTTTGAAAACATGAAAAGTGGAAAACTTGTTTACTTTGAAGTGTCAAGAATTTTGCCGTTAAAAATGATACCTTTTAACATTTCTTGTTAGTTCAAATAGGGCAAGTGGTTTGGATATGAAGTAATATCATTTACAATATTTGGAACCTCATTTATACTACTCAATGCATAACAATTAATACAATTTTGTAATTTTAATTACGAATCACCATCCCCAAGGAGATTTGGTGTCATAAGATAATAGTTAAACAATAACGATTTAATTTTATGCTTCTTACAAATTCCTATTTTTTATGGTTGGTTCGAATACTCTGAAATGTTAAATTATACCTCGTAATGGCTTAAAATTACTTTTTCTTTTGATAAATTGTCCCCAAAAAGAATTGAACTACAATTCAATAAAAAAAAAAAGGGTCTCTAAAACAACATTGAAACTAGTACAAACTTAAAGACCTACAAAGTTTCAATGAAAATTCGACGGGTAAATTCATAATTTACTCTAGACGCCATAATAGTGATAGAGACTAGGCCCTGGACTCTAATTCTGATGCTAAAATGGATTTTCTTGGAAACCATTTTATCCTTGACAATAGAGGTAAGCAGGAGAATTATATAATCTTAAAGGAAGAACATACACAACATCGTCAAGAAGATGATATCATTGGAGCTTCTATTGTTCTCCGTATCCTAAAGGATTGTTTAGTTGTGCATGATCAATATAGTCARAGGATTTTTAGTTTTATTTCCATCTTCATTGTGGCACATATTGCTCAAAAAAATTTCAATAGTTCACTCCAAGCCTTTTTAAAGTAATACTAGCTTCATGCTCRCTCATTGCACGAATAGTTCATCAATTAGATGTCAAAAATGTAAATTTACATTACATAGTCCACCAAATACATTTTTGACACATTTAGAATCAGCCACTAAAATGAACAAAACTGAAAATGTTTTCCAAATGGAAGGTGAAATGCAAACAAAACGCAGCTCTAACAACCTTCTAGAGATTAATTCTTATGGACTTCACCGAAAGCCTTAACATGGGTAATAGACGTCCCATTCTTCCTTGTCGAACTCAAACTAGTATAACGAACCACCTATGTTATAAGAACTTCTATGAAAAATTAATAATAGGAGCCCCCTGATTCATCTAATAAAACTAGAAGAATGCATCACATTTATAGCCCTTTGTTTCATCGAAATAGAATTAGAAGAAGGCATCACGCACATAGCCTGTAGGTTCATCGGAATAGAACCGAGTTGTTGAATARAATGCATAGCCTATTGATTCATYGGAATATTTATGAAAAAAYAATTGTAGCACTTTTATTTTAACATTCTATGTGACAGATTTATTTTCATTCCTCATGATAAGTATTCTACTAACAAGGAGGTTCAAAGAAGATCCACCGCATAAGGGGATAAAGAAGAGACCACTTCACATAGAAGATACTATCAAGAAAAGAAAGACTTGTGGGAGGAAATTCTACGAATTTACAGAACACAAATGCCTTCCATTTCCTATGTTATACGAATACCATGTGGACAGTATTTATATCCAATAGAATATCTTGCTCTAATGGAAATTACCACAACCACTTTGTTATCAACATTTAAAACATTTTTGTAATATCAGATAATACATCTAATTGTAGCTTGCTGTTGTAAAATTCCTGGACAAGAATATATCAATTTGAGAAAAATGAAAGAGCTACATACATCGTGTACAGTTACTCATCCTCCTGTTCAAGGTTGGGCTGGCTAGGGGATTGCCTCACAACATAATGAAACCTGAGCATGCACGTCCTCTAAGCAGTGATGGTATATCTACTGTCTGATGAAGTAGATATGTTCAAGCAAAAGTCCACTATATAGCATTGATACGGTGGTCCAATGAAGCTTTATCTCTTGCTTATAAAATAATAAGCATTAATTTTCTCTCAACCTATTCTCCTTTTCTTGATAGGGATATTTGTTGCATTTGATATAGACACAAGAATGTCACATGATTACTTTCCATTAACCAACAAAAAAATATAGCTTGAGGGTTTTATGCCTGCAACACGGGATTGGAAAAAAAGAAAGATATTTTTCACCCAACCGAACAACATAATTTGTCATGAATTTCATTATTAAAAATGAAASCTTTTAGCATTTCTTGTTAGTAGAAATAGGGCATGTGGTTCATACATGAAGTAATATCATTTACAATATTTGGAGGTCTTGCTCATTATTGCATAACAATTAATACAATTGTGTAATTTTAATTACGAATTACTGTTCCTGTGAGATTTGGTGTCATAAGATAATAGTTAAATAATGACGATTTAATTTTAGGCTTCTTACTAATTCCTACTTTTTTAGGGTCGTTTGAATACTAGGAAATGTTAAATTTTACCTCATAATAGTTTAAAATTACTTTTTCTTTTGATAAATTGCCACCAAAAGAATTGAACTACAATTCAATCAGAAAAAAGTCTCTAAAACAACATTGAAACTAGTGCAAACTTAAAGACCTACAAAGTTTGGATGAAAATTCAAGGGGTAAATTCATAATTTACTCTAGATGCCATAATAGTGAGAGAGACTAGCCCTAAAGTCTGATTTTGAAGTTGAAATGGATTTTCATGGAAGCCATTTTATCCCAGAAAATAGAGGTAAGTAGGAGAATTATAGAATCTTAAAGGGGAAGAACATACACAAAGAATAAAAGGGAAATGTATAAGCAATGACAAGGAGAAAAAGACGAAATAGAAAAGAAAGAAATAAGTTCTAGTTTATAGTCTCTAGCTTGACTTCCTTTTACTTCATCATGCCAAAGTAGGATCGGGGGGTTTCTATTTCCCATTCCCAAAAGTAATTTGCAAGTTCTCCTCAAAGAGAGGTGATTTCATCTTATYAAGCATGGGATCCACATAAAAAGTAGAAACTGAAACTTTTCATCAAACTTTTTCCTCTTTCTTTTAGACTTCCTAATCCTTCATCTTACCCTTAAGATCTAAAGAAGGGCTTTCTACACTAGGTTTTGGTTTTATGTCCCTTTTGTTCAACTTTCACAAATGCAAACATCCTATTGTGYTCSACATGCTAGCTTCAAGGAATTGGACAGTTTTGGTTATATCTTGGTAGAGGTGTTTAGGCATCTCGAAAATGGCACACTCATCCCCAACTCTTAAGGTTAGCTCACTTTTCTCCACTTCAATTAAAGTTTTGTGGTGGCTAGGAAAGGTCTCCCTAGTAATAAAGGCATCGCATGATCATCTTCCATATCCAGTACCATAAAATCTACCAAGAAGATAAATTTGTCAACCTTGACAAATACATACTCCACTACCCACTTAGGGTATCGACTAGATCTATTCACTAATTGACGGGTCATGTTTGTAGGTTTAACATCTCCTAACCCCAAATGTAAAAGAATGGATGAAGGAGTCAAATTTATGCTAGCCTCAAGATCACAAAGCACATTATCAAAAAAAACTTACCTATATGATAAGGAATAATGAATTTTTCTAGATCTTTAAGCTCAAGTGGTACTTTATTTTGGACAACTGTAGAGCATTCCTTATTCATGAAAATAGTCTCAAAATCAAGCAATTTTTTCTTATTASAAAAAATGTCCTTGAAGAATTTTGTATATTTTGTCATTTGAGC
The DNA here is from genome assembly GCA_001752375.1 of Rhazya stricta. Lineage (NCBI taxonomy): Eukaryota > Viridiplantae > Streptophyta > Magnoliopsida > Gentianales > Apocynaceae > Rhazya > Rhazya stricta. Next base: position 378,175 of record MEJB01000067.1, read on the forward strand.
AATAGCCTCAACAAAAASAAGATTTATCTCTAATTTTTTCAATCTGTCTAAAAACTTCCGAAGTTGGTAATTCTCCTTAGAAGGCTCGACAATTAGGAGAAAAGGTAAAGATTTCTAATCTATTTCCTCACTATCCATTTTAGCTTTACCCCTGTTTTCTTTTTCAAGCTTAGTAACAATGCTAGGTTCCATAACCATCTCACCTAAATCATTAATCTTTGAGGATTCTTTTTCTTTTAAAGCACATCCTAAGTCAACCTTAGGATCCTCTATCACTTTTCCAATTCTTAAAGAAATGACATTACATTCTTTTGGATTGAATGTGGTGTTACTAGGTAAGGAGCCTTAAACTCTTTGGCTAAGCAAATTAGCCAATTGTCCTATTTGATTCTCAAGATTCTTAGTAGAGACCTATTGGTTTTGAAACCTTATTTCCGTACTAGTGATGAATTTACCAATCAAGGCTAATACATTGGAAATCCTATCTTGAGGAGGGAAACACAAAGGGTTGAGGTGGCCTAATATTAGCATTGGAACTAGAGTTTGCATTTGGGTTCCACAAGAAGTTAGGTTGATTCCTCTCCCTAGGGTTGTAGGTATTTGAGTAGGCATTGTTAGGTCTAGTATTAGGGTTTACATATTGGGAACCTTCTTGGGAGTTTGGAGGGACAATGGGGTTAGCTTAGTGGTTTTGTGAGAAACTAATAATCATAACACTATAATGTTTACTAGTGATTCTACCTCCTGTACCCAAATTTTGGGAAATGAGAGCTAATTGGGAGGGAATGCTTTGTGTGGCATCTAAATCCATCACACCCCTCCTAGCATTGTTATTCCTCTCATTAGGCCATTAGAGACCTGCCAGGGCCATCTTTTCATACAACTCCCAAACCTCTTGAAGTGGCTTCCTCATTGTAGTTCCCCCCACTAGTTGCATCTATAATAAACCCTGATGCATTCTAATCCTAGCAAGTACACTAGTGTCAAAAAGTGTTGAGCAAGTAAGTCAAGGTCAATTCCACAAACATTTCAAATCAAGTATCAAAATTATCGAATTCCCCTAATTTAAACATATCAAATGTGATTCAATTAGACTAATAACTAGAAATGAATAAGTACTTTAAAAGGTTCAATTATTAAATTTACTTGCCTGAATCCAAAAAGAATCTAATGTGATGAAAGAGGTTGGTTAGGGTATTGATCCGAATCATTCCTATAACGAGCTAAGTTAAGTGCACCTTAGCTGCCATAATTCCCAAATCTTATCTAATTATTTGGTAAAATTTCCCAATTTAGGTTTTACACAGTCCATTGGCATAAATCCCTAATTCCAATTAACTAAAGCCATATCTCCATGTGAATTAGTTTAATYGAAATTGCATTAATGATCTAAGAAATTCCCTGATTTTACTGACTTGGGTTACATGTTGTCGGAAACCACACAAAAGGAACAGATTCTATCCCTAACCGGTTCAATACTAGTGGGTCATCATTGCTTAAGTCCTAATCAATTAATTTATCTTTCTATCCTTTTTAATTGATTATGATATCAATCTGTAGGTAGCTAATCCAGAAAAAAATATTAAGAAAGTCAGAATGATAATAAACAACTCAACTAGATTGGAATCAATAATAAAGGCATAATAGAGTTTAACCACATACAAAGAAATCATGAACTCAAGTAACACTAACCAATAAAGAAGGTTTAGCCTAAGAAACTCATGACACCTACCATAGAATGTATAACAAATATGGTAAAATCAAAGACCTGAGAAGATAGAATCAATTTGATGAACAAATCCTTAAGTAATCTTTGTTGAATACAAGTTTTCAAGCTTCCCAATGGCTTCATCTAAGTTCCTCTTATTAAAACTACTCTAAAACTATGAAATAAGAGTGTTTCAAGCCACCAAAACTCCCTAAAATTGGCCATAAGATGCACTATTTATAGGAGAACAGAAAAAGTCTTCAAATGATTCAACCGGCAACTGACAAATCGGCACTGATTTTAGGCCAAAAAGACCAAATAGGAGCTAGATCTTGTACAAATAGCTGCCCATTTGGATCCAAAAAATCGGAGCAACATTTTATCCTCTAACCAGTGCCAGTTCAAGCCTAAGTCTGCGCCTAATTGGTTTTGCTCCGTACTTGATCGATTGTTCATGATTTTTAGCTTCTGAAAATTGTGTCTTGACCCTAAACTCCTCTAAATTTGTTGGGTGACCTTTTTTTAATCTTTTCTACTACCGATTTTTGCCCTATTTTTTTATTTGAGATGAAAACCCTGCAATTAATCTTTTCAAACCAAAATTAGTGTAATACAAGATAAATTATACAAGAAGCTTGACAAGAAAAGGCTTAAGTAAAGGATAATAATGTAAATGTTACTATATCAGTGAATCTCATAGCATCGTAAATAAGAGAGTTATCTAGAGAAATGAATTTGAACATGAATTAAATGAAATGAACAACTAAATGGGAAATTAATTGTCATTAGACGATGACGTTTTACTCCTTTGACCTGCGATGATATATGTTCTCATATTCCTTTACCTATGACTTACGACTATTGACTACTCCGTGTATATAGGAGTACGGGAGAGTTTGTAGCAATACTATAGGATATATGAGAACATGTGATCATGTGATAAGGAATCCATTACTTCTTCTTTAGGAAGAAAGATATCCTTGTTGACTAAGAAATCTTCGGCCGAGTCGAATGTGATGAGAAAAAAGTTTCCCATAGTAGTCAAGGAATCTAGATAATATACTTGATGTATTCGCAGAAGGATATAAAAAATGGAAAGAATAGGAAGCTATAGTCTTGGTTCATTTAATGGAAGTCGACTAGCTTTGTCATTCATTAAATAGGGGGTCATGGAGTGTTTTGATGGACACTAACCACGACCTATGGAAATCCTAGTATGGAGTTATGGGAACTTACTAATGAAATAATATTAAATGGGGAATTATCGTGTTTGTCGGATTATGATCCTCGATTGGTTAGAGTCTCGACTTGTTGGGTCAATACGTTTTCATTCGAAAAACTATATTCTTATTGAAATAAAAGCCCGTAGAATTTAATTTAATGGATTGGATTAGTTATGGAATGGAAAAGCGCGAAGGATTTGGGTTATGGCCGAAGTAAAAAAAAAAAAGAAAAGAGAAACAAATAAAAAGAAAAAAAGGGGGAGAAAACCCTAAACCTTCTTCTTCCTCTCCAAAACCTACCCACTGCCGCCCTATTCCTAGAAATTTTACCGCTGCACTCACTGCCTCTTTCTCCCTCGGTCGAAGCTGTACTGATCATCACCACCTCCGCTCGCCAGTGTGCCAGCACGGCCACCGACAGCTCATCGCCCAGACCGGCATGAGATAGCTGCATCTCTGGATTAGATCTGGTTTTGTCCAGAGCTGCCAATGCCACAATCATTGCGCCATCAATCTGCCACTGTTGCCTAGATATTTTCCCTTACGGACTGTGCCATCGCCTCTTTCTTACTAGTTTGGTACGCACAGGTGCCGTCGAATCTGTTTGCCATTGTCTGCTTGATGTCGCATCACCTTCAGAATATAGATCTACAACACAGCATCCAATAGTTCTTCTATTAGGACAGCGCTCCAGCGCCGTTCACTACTCAAAGAATCCTTGCTAGCTCGCAGATCATCGACTTCCTTGATTTGCTCGAAGGTGCCTACGTTTGGTGTTGCTGCATGCCAGATCGGGACTTCACAACTTAGCTCGCTACCACGATGTGTCTATTTCAGTGCAGGATCGGTGTGCATCGACAGCCACTGCGCGTCTCCGCTTGGCTACTGCTCGCCTGGATCTAGTTGGTACCATCGCTGATCCGCTTTCTTCTGTTCGCCAACCACCAGACCAGAACAGATTTGCCGAAAAGCTACTGTTCCCGCCCTGGTCAACTAAGTCCGGCCAAGATCAGGGACCTGCAAAGGTAACAGGCGCCCAGCAACAGGTGCCCAGTAACCAGGCACCTAGTCGTCCCAGCAACCAGACGCCCAGGTGACCAGGCCCCGTGCACGACCANAAGGTAACAGGCGCCCAGCAACAGGTGCCCAGTAACCAGGCACCCAGTCATCCCAGCAACCAAACGCCCAGGCGACCAGGCCCCGTGCACGACCAGGGCTGTTGCGCGTGTGCTTCCTGAGCGCACACTCTGGGCACAACGCCACTTCCGCGACAGTTGGAGTTTATTGATTTAAAGGTGAAATATTACTATTCGATATTGAGAATTTATAACCTATGTAATTATGTCCTAAAGCGAAATTGTGCGAGAACATAGATGAGGTTTAATACCTGAGTTAAGGAGTTTAAATTGTACCTTTAAGGATAGGATGACCTGGTGACGTGGAAATTAAGTATGAATTAAAAATTTACAAATGACGTTCTTGGAATAAATATTGAATATCTAAGCTTGGACAATCGTACTCAATGGACTTTCCTTCTGTAATCACAATTAGGTCGTTTTCGAGTGCATTGATGTTGAGAATGGTCAAGGGATTCCATTTTCACAATTTAAATAAGAACCTTTAATGTAAAAACTCCAAGTAAGTAAATTCTCACATTCCATTAATGCATATGTATTGATGTATCTAAATTCCTTTAGGTAAATTGAATGTGTTGTATATAAGATCCTATGTATGTAAATCCCCATACCCGCCTACCTCTTTCATTGTGGGTTATGTGGTGGCTGTATGGGATTGTATTATGAAATGTGTTGATTGTGTAGAATGTTTTCACGTGTTTTATATTTTGTACAGCTATTATATAGAATGGTATTTTAATACAGTCTTATGTAGTTCATGTCATGGGCATGTAGTATAGTATTCTAATCATTCCAGGCATGAGCCATTCATACATTTAGAAAGCGAATGGTTTAGGAAATGAATTTTGAAAGGGAATGAATTTTATAAATGTAACATGTTCAGGAAAATGTTAAGATTTTTGAAAAGGAGTTTAAACCTAGCATGAATGATGCTAGTGGGCATTGGGGCGTGAGGGACCGAAGCACTCGACCTGACCCTCTTGGAGGGTAGGGAGAAATGTAATGTTCACCTTTTTGGAGGTGAAAAGATGAAAGGAAAASTAATGTAATGTTAATCGCTTTGCGGTTCTACCAGTAGGAATGTAATCGGGTTTCAAAGAATAAYAGCCCACTGCAAGCTTAATGGCTAGGCGTTATACTCAGTGAGCTCACGACTATAATGAAATGGAAAGGTTTTACAAAGTTCTTACATTTTGAAAGGAAAGATTTTATGAAAAGGTTATGAAATGGAAATGTTTAAAAAGTTTTCATTGAGAAAATGAGATTCTAAAATTCATGACATGTAGGGCTTATTCATGCATTCATGCATGAGATTTGCTTACTGAGCTTTTTAGCTCATTCCATTTCATTCACTCTGCATTTCAGATGATGTGTAGCCAATGGTAAGTGGAGGTCGCTTGTGGGCAAGCCATGATACCCTGAAGCATTTTCTAAATAAATTTTATTGAATAAGAGAGTTAGTTGACTAGAATGGTTTTTGCATATCATTAGGATATTTTTTATTTGGTTTAGCCAATTGTGCTTTAAATTCTTTTGGTTTCTTCAAATTGCAGTTTAAATAAATGTTAGGTTAGTAAAAGATTTATTGGAGCACATTACTCATTATATTGGATGTTGTTGGGTTGGAATGCATGTTGTTAATAGGTGTTGAAAATGTTGAGAACCTTCTAAATATATGCAGGAGGTAGTTATTGAAATTACAGAGAAAACACTATCGAATTTTTATAAAACTCTTTGGTTAAGACTTTTTTTATTTTCTACAGTAGATTATTGTTTTATGAGTAAGGTAATATAATACAGTTCCTAATCTGGGGGTGTTACATATTGTTAACGAGGTTGGTTAATTATTTATTTGATAGTGATCAAAATAAATTAATTTGATATAATGATCTTGTAAGTAAAAAATTCTAAATGAGAAAACCCAAATAAAATGGTCCAAAGTGTTGGGCTAGTATTAGATGCCAATTGGGTGTGTTGTAGACCAATAGAAGTTGCCTAATAAATCACGAATTTGATTAAGACCAGAATTTCAGAAGGTCGATAAATACACCATTATAGACTAGCGTTTAGTGAAAAGGAAAGTTAGCGAAAGTTGAAGTTATAGCTCTTGTAGACTCCAACGAATTCTCTCACAATTCTTTTGCCTCGGGTTCATGTGGATGGACTATGGAATCTGCCTATTGTTAATTTGCTAGATCACTCCTCAATTTAGCATCCAAGTTAGAGTTGGAGCAGACAAAAAAGGTAAATCTTTTGTTATTTATGTCTTATTGTATTAATCATAAAATCTAGAAGATGATACACACTTATATGTATTTGAAATTTTATTCCACTACACATCCCTTTTACTTATAAAAATCAGCATCAGTTTTATGATTGTGTCCCGAATTTCAACGACCTTTGCTGGATTAGAAAGGTTTAATGCATTTTTGAATCAAGGAAAGGGTTTAACAATCTTTAGGGAACCTCATATTGATGTTGTTTGCGTCATTCAAGTAGGGATCTAGATCTTCTAGAAGTTATTTTCTAATTACATACGCTTATTTAGCTTAACTTTTCATGTACTTAGATTTGATTTCATCTGTCAAAGCTTTTGAATCATTGTACAAAACTATTTTCTTAATGTATTTTTTAAGTGTATCCTTGATCAAATATGGGTGTTTAACTTCCAATAATATTTAGGACTTAAGAAGTTTCATTGGAAGTGAATCCAAGGTGTTTATGCACTTTGGACTCATGACCATGCCAGTTCGAACGTGCTGAGTGCATTCATTGTAGTTTCAGAGTCTTTCAAGAAGGTTCAGATGATACAGGGCTTACGTTTAGCCATTTGAAGGTCTCAATCACTGCATCTAAATTTAGTTTCGACTCAGGAATTCTAGGCTTATTGTCTATCTAAAGCTGGTTTAAGTAAAGCCTGAATTCCTTCCAGTGAGATCTCGACGATGTCTGATATTACGTTTGACGCCCAAAGAGTTTGGATGGAACGCCCAAAGGACACTTTGGAGGCATAGTTTTGATGTCTAAAAGGTGTTATAGTCTAGTCCAATATCCGTCCAGTGAGGGTCTAGATGTTGCTTTAGGTGCACCCCTATTCTAGTTCATCAGTCCAAACAAGAAAGATTATTTTGGGAAAAGAGTATTAGAGGACTTTGGAACTCTTTTTACCATTTTCATGCAGGTACTTGAAGGACTTTGGAACTCTTTTTAAAACAGCAACTAATTCATTGAAATGAAAATTATTTGAGAAAACATCTTGAAAAGCTTTCCTTTGACTACTATATTCCAAAAAATGCAAGATATCTCTTAGCTTATCTTTGTGAAATTAAGACCCAAGTTCTTAATTTTCTATCCAACTTTCAAGAGTGAAAAAGTGTAACCAAAATTCTTATGTACTTTTGAGAAAGATTCCAAAGATGTCTAGGACTTAAAACCAGTGTTGAAATGTGAGCATTGAGGAGTTAAAGGGTTTTTGTGTTTTTAAAGCCCAATGGTGGGTCCACCCAATATGTGTAAAAGTCTTTGCCACTTTTTTCTAGTAGATTTTAAAATACTATGAATGGGACCGTAGGTAGTGAATTTAGATTTCAAGGGATATCAAACCACTATAAATCCTGTGTCCATCATGTGTGCTTCCTTTTCTTATTTGCTTGTTGTTATCTTGGCTTGTTATAGCTTTTCTTTGTCATGAATACACTTAGCATTTAGTACACTCTCCAAGTGGTTCATAGTTTTACTCTAAGGGTGAAAAGTTAGTATTTATTGTAAAAGGTTCTTTCAAACTAAATTCCTCGCCCTTGTGGGTACATTTCAAATGTAAACAAGACTAGACTTTACGCATTATCATTTTCCTTGATAATGATGTATTATCATTTGCCTTGATAATAATCCTATGAGTAGGAATAACATTATCATTAGTCTTGATTATTGTTCTATCTCATTATCGTATGCAGATGGAAAAATAATACTTTTGAAATTCCTAAGAGACCCTCTATCAAAATAGGTTAACCAATTCAATCTCAAAATGTGATCAATATAAATAATGAACAATATGAGATATGATAAAAATAATTCATGGCAATATCAATAATAGATGCGATTACACAAGATGAATACTTCAACTAAGCTTGCAGCATATGAGTTCTCTTATCAAAAAGGATTCAAATGAATCTACGAAAGCAATAGGAAAGTGAGTTATTAGTTATAGATATGAAATAAAGGTAAAATGATAGCGAGAGGCAATAGACAAGGATTTATAATGGTTCCACTGCACAAAATCTACATCGACTTCCTAGGATCCCCTAGTATTTCAAACTTCCACTAATTTTATGTAAACACATACATTTTACACAATAATGCTTGGTATCACACAGCCCAACCAATCCCTCCACAAAAGAGATGCACCAATCCTAGGGTTTACACAAATAACCTCTCAACAAAGCTAAAAGATAATAACCAAACTATAGCTCACCTCAAAAAGATGAGTTTACAATGATTGCACAAAATTCAATCCCTAATTGGATAGATGTTACAACTTGAAGCTCCAATCAATCCTTTAAGATGGTCTGAGTGAGCAAAATAAAGCTCAATAGATGAATCATATGGAAATCAAGAAGTTAGTGCAATAAATGATGTTTTCAAGATCAATAGCTCAAGAGTTGGTTCTACTTTTMATAGCTTAGTTTTTATAATTTTTAAAACTTCAAAAATGAGTACATATAATGTAAAAATAACGGTTTTATAAAATAAGTGTTGAATTAGTCATTAGGCATTAAATATCAAAATTTCAATTGCACCCTGCGTCTTTAAGGATCTGTCAACCCTTTGGACAATCATAGCCGGTGCATACCGTTCATGGTACCTTCCGTGGCTTGCATCCTTGGCCATCAAAATGAAAAAATGATTCTTATAAGTACAAAATGCAATGGTGTAGAAGGCTAATGTATATCAAAACTCATTTGAGATGTAAAAGTGATTTGTAAAAGGATTTTGAACAAATTCTCAAAGGGATTAGTCACAATGATGAAATAAAGTATCATAACCTTAACTATAAAGTGACTAAACTTATGTCTTCATGTTTTCAAAAGTTGTGAACCTTYAGTGTGCWAGGAACATGATGATCTTTAACTTGTTCTCCTTGCAAATTGTATGAAATAAAGTCTAATAGGATGTTTAAGATGATGTTGAACTTTCTAACTGTAAGAGGATCTTCAAAAAGATCATTACTAACATTCAATATTTTGTTATACCAAAATAAGAGTCGATTGCAATTATGCAGTCAACCCTAACAATCTCCCTTATTTTCTTATGATGACAAAACATTGATTTAGCAAAGGGGTGATAAAACAAAAGATATATCAATGTAAGACAATGAAGGTTATAAGGGAATAAGGAATAAGGATTTGAGAAACTCCCCCATACTAATAGAATTTATTCTCTTTTGGACATTTGGCACAATGCGCATAATACATATATAGTGCATCAACTCAAAAACCAATAATATAATATAGCACTATATAACTTTTAACACTCGATAATAATAATAATAGTAATAACCCTTCTACAAATTCTTTCTGCCCCTTTTTGTGATCATCAAATAACAAATAAGCTTGGAGATAGGGCGCACTCAACCCATAAAACAATTAATCAAAGTAAAAAAAAAAAAAATATGAAACATTAAATAAAAGCCATAACATCTCAACACCTTAAAGAAGAATTTCATAAACTAAAAAAAAATAGATAAGAAAATTATTAAGAGAAAACATTCTAAACCTCAATTTAATTGGGAAAAAGAACATCTTAAACACCAAGTTAACAAAAGCATTCAAAGCATCAAAAAATTCCAAAACATAAGAAAATGCAAAAGACATCCTAAACTACTCATCGGCCTCATCATCATCTTGTGAGAGATGACTTGAGGAGGTTTGGTTCATGAAAGCATGGAGTTGTGCTTGCAACTTGGGAAGTTTTGTGCCAAAGCCATCCAATTGTTTGTTGATGTCTAAAACAGATGATCACAACTCCGTAAGGTAGCAATGAAGTAAGCTAAGAAAGGCACCAATGTTTCTCAAGGCGTTAGAATATTTGCTTCGAAGTTCATTGCCAAGAGTAGCATCATTATTATGAGGTGGATCAACATGTGCCTCCTCATCTTCTTSCATTTCATCACTTAAATCCARTTCTTGAACAAACTTTCCAAGACCTCCCATTTTCCTTAGACTCGATCGTTGAAGAACTTCAGTTGAAAGTGATGATGAGAAAGTGTCAAGAGGAATGTTTAAGTAACAGAATATGAGAGTGGGGATATGCCCATAAGATAGATTCATACAGCCCCTTCCTTTAACATGTTTCATTTCCACCAAATGATGTCTCCAAGGATAATTTGGGAATCAATGATAATGTTGTATGCTATGAAGATACCACTATAGGTCAATTGAGTCCTATAACCCTGAGAAGTAAGGATACAATTTTGTTGATGGACAAAGCACTTATGTGGATTTTGAAATTGGCTAGCTAGAGCATCTAGAGAATTGCTAATCATTCTACCTTCAAAGGAGATTTCACAAAATCTCCTCAAGTCGAAATTATCCTCGGGCCAAGAAATGGACTGAAACATATAGATAGCATCTATATTTGGAACATCTAGGGCAACATTGATGAGATTAGGAGTAATATAAAGATCATTACTATTCACCATAGTGTTCAATCTAGCATATGTTATGTTGGAAGATGCATTGGTATGAAATTGATAAATCAAGGCAAGATATATGGGTGTTTGCAAAGTAAGAATATTTTCCCACCACTGATTCCTAAATCAATTAATAACCCACTCAAAGCTCCTAAAATCCTCAATGATAACATTTTTCCCATGAGCAATGAGTTCTAGGCATACCTATAAGAGTGGTGTAAAGTGATTGAGTAGCATCATTAATGAAAGGAGGATTAGCCACATGATCTCTAAGAAAATGGTGTTTAATTTCAATGTGTTTGGTTCGAGAATGTTGGATAGGATTTTTAGGTTGATACCACTGGCGGTATCACAAAGAATAGGTATATCTTTGAATTTTAAGCAGAGTCAAGAAGGGTCAGTTTCAACCAAAGAATTTAAGCACAACAACTACTTGCAGTTATATGTTCGGCTTTTGCCATAGAAGGAGAAACACATGCTTGATTCTTACTATACCAAGAGATGAGAGAATGTCCTAAAAATTGACAATTATGACTTCAACTTTGCATCCGGCATAGTCGGTGTATCTTATTAACTCTAAAGTCTTGATTCTAGGATACCACAAACCAAAATCACAGGTACTATTCAAGTATCTAAGAATACTTTAACGACATAAAGATGAGATTCCTTAATACAAGATTGAAATCGAGCACATAAGCACATGTCAAACATAATATTGGCTTTACTAGCTATTAAACATTTATAGTTTTACCCTTTTCATTTTTATCAATTTTCAACGTGGCGTTAGGCGGGGTTCCTATCACTTTAGTATCAAGCATACCAAATCTCTTAAGCAATTACTTAGCATACGTGGATTGATTTATAAAAGTTCCTTCATTAGTTTGATTGATTTGCTAGCCCAAGAAGAAATTAAGTACACCCATCATGCTCATTCAAATTCATTTTGCATAGTTTCAGAAAATTCATCCACATATATTTGAACAAGTAAAAAATCACTTTCGTAATTTGTTTTCATAAACAAGGTAGTGTCCATTCCTCCTCTTGAAAAAGGTTTTCCAACAAAAATCCACTACATCTTTCACACCAAGCTTTAGGAGCTTCTTTTAAACCATATATAAAGCTTTGGTAAATTTAAAAACGTGGTTTGGAAATTTTTAACATACACTTCTTAATAAAGCCATTCAAGAAAGCATTTCTAACATCCATTTGAAACAGTTCAAAATTTTAATAGCTACGAATAGATTCAAATCTAGCTACACAAGCATAAGTCTCATCATAGTCTATTCTTTCTTCTTGATTAAATCCATTAGCAATAAGGCTAGCCTTATGTCTAATAATAATAGCATGCTCTTCAAGTTTATTTATAAATGCCCATTTTGTTCCTATAATAGTATGATCGATAGGTCTAGGAACTAAGTTCCACACTTTGTTCCTTCCAARAATTATCACATAAGGCATCATCAATCRTGCTAGGTTCAATTTGAGAAAGTAAAGCAAAGTTRTCAACAAATAATCTTCYAGTTCTAACACCTTGAGATGGATCACCAATAATATAGTCTTTAGGCTGATTAGGTACATACCTCCATTCCTTAGGCAAATATTTCTCTTCATTTCCATCCTTCACACCATCCTCATTGTCCTTTTCCATAGTTGAAGTTTATGAATTTTGCTCTTGAGGATTGTTTTCGAACCATTAACTTTGATGACATTCATATATACTCATAGATGTTTCTACATCATCTTCTTCATCTCTTTTCTTTTAAAAAATATTAGGTTCATCAAATACAACATGCATATATTCTTCTACAATATTTCATTATAAATTCTATAGGCCTTTTTGTATGAATAATAACCAAGAAAAATGCCTTCATCTGAATTTTTGTCAAATTTAACAAGATTATCTCTATTATTCAAAACAAAACGCTTACAACCAAAAACCTTAAAATAAGAAATAAGGGGATTGTACAAACATCAAGTCATAAGGAGTCTTTCTAAGAATAGGTCTAAGAAAAACACRATTTGTAACCTACCAAGCGGTATTTATGGCTTCGAACCAAAAATACTTTGGCAAATTATTTTCATAGAGCATATATAGATCTTGCCATTTCTTACAATTTACGATTTTCCATTCAACTATACCATTTTGTTGAGGAGTTTTAGAGGATGAAAAGTTGTGAGATACCATATTTATCACATAAGTTTGTAAAACTTTTGTTTAAAAATTCTCTTCCATTATCACTTCTAATAGTTATAATTTGCAATTAAGAGAGTTTTGCAAATTTCTAAAAAGGTTTTTGAATTCTTTAAAAGGTTCATCTTTTGGTGCAAGAAATATACCCATGTAAATCTAGAAAATCATCAAAAATAACAAAAACATATCTCTTCCCTCCTAGATTATTGTTCTCATATGTCCAAATAAATCAATATGTACTAGTTCTAGTGGTTTAGAAGAAGACACCATTTTCTTAGGGATGAYTTTTGTCAAATTTGATTTTTATTAAGCCTCTCAATATATCGTGTTTGGATAAATCATTTAAAAGATCCATACTCTATRTCATAGATAATCATCATCTTCAGTTACAACATTTCACATTTTGGTGATCTAAATCATCAAACTACATCACATAAACATTTCCTACTCTTCTAGTAACATAAATAACATCATTACTCAATTTATCAAGAATAGAGCACATAATTTTTCAAATTTCATATTACAACCATTATCACAAAAATGATTAATACTAAATAAGTTATACTGTAAACCATTAATAATGAGAACTTGTTTGATAAGTGGAAAGGATTTTTTACCAACATTTCATACTCCAAGTATCCTTCCTTTCTTCCTATCACCAAATGTCACAATCCATCATTCACTAGTTCTCTGTCCATAACATGTGAAGCATCTCAAGTACATGTGCCTTGAGCATCCACTATCAAGGAAMCATTTAGTTCCTTTGAGGCTTGACTTCTTGCAAACCTCATCTCCAATAGCCATAAAACAAATGTTTACTTTTTCATCCTTTGAGTTGCTTGCTAGTAACTCTTTACCCTAGAGTCTAAGAGTGCTAATCTTACTGCAGTAGCAAGAAAACTGGGTAATGGCTTTTGGGATAGGGACAAATATTTCTTAGTAAATATGTGGGTCGCCAATATTTCAATCTTCCACCTTCGTCCCTAAACCACAACTACCACAACCAAAAAGATAGTATTCTAGACCATATCTAGATCTAAATCTCAAAAATCTCTTCAAAAGAAATATGAGATAGGAGATCCTATAGTAGGATTGCTAGGAGAACCTAGTGGCAAGTTTGATTACTATGTCACATATGGAAGTTCTAAATCACCTACATCCTCGCCTACTTCCTCATCTTCTTTACCCCCTAAGACAGTCCAATTGCATGATCAAAGGTTTGTTAAACAAAAGCCTGTTGCTAATAAGAACCAAKATTTGATCCAATAGGCTTTTAACATACCTAGGAATCCACTGAAGATCACAAAGGCCAAAACAAAGTGGCAGATTCAAAGAATCTGAGTTGCATTATCACTTAATCTTTAAAGAGATTTTTGCAGTGAAATATTGATTTTCGAAAATAGCTTTGTGTATTTTTGGTACCTTCTCAAAGCTTACTCTATTTCTTTTACTCTTAATATGGATAAATTGTTTGCTTATCTCTAGATATGTGGCAACGGTAGAGATGATGCTCATCTTGCCTTCCTTGATCCCAAGCACCAATGAAGCCCTTGCCTTTCTTGAACTTTGTATATTTCTTTAGCTTCATTACTTGATTTCCTTCCTTTGCATTTGGAAAATCCTYRCAATAWGTTCATTTCCCTTGCATTCAAAACAYAACATTTGAAAAGAATTAGTATAACGATTCTTCCTAAACTTGTTCTTTCTAAAGTTCCCTTTCCTAAAGGTTTTCCTAAGTTTCCTCAAAATCATGGCCATTTCCTCATCAATATCACTTTCTTCTCCTYACTAGTGGAACCTTTGCTATCCTCTTCTTCTTGGTCATTAAATCTCTTCAACTTCATCTCATGAGTAAGTAAAGATCCTATGAGTTCATTAATCGATRAGCTTTCTTGGTCCTTAGCATCTCCAATCACTAAAGCCTYAGGTTGCCAAGATCTGRGTAGATCATAAAGAATCTTATTGTTTAATTCCTTTAGAGTGTAAGTACTATCATAAGCCCTTAGTCCATTTATGATACTAGTAAATCTGGTGAACACGTCGGAAATGGTCTCATTTAGATTCATCTTAAAAAGTTCATAATCTCTGACTAACATTCTCATCTTAGATTCTTTGACTTTGTTAGTACCTTCATGAGTCATCTCTAGCAATCTCCACATTTGATACGCGAAATCACAACCATTAAACCCTGTTGTACTCATTAGCATCTAAGGAACACTGAGAATGTTCATGGTTGGAAGTTAAAAGCCATCTTCTTATTGTCTACTTTATTGAACTCTTCCAATATCTTAGGAACTCTATTTCCATCAACTTCCTTAGTGGGAAAATAGGTCCATTGATCAATATACTCTACAACTCAAACTTCACGGAAGAAATATAGATTCTCTGAGCCTTCTACGTAGGATAGAGACGATCGACTTTCCATAGATTTTTTACTTCTAGGTGATTTAACCTGTAAATGAAGTACTAGCTTTGATACCAACTGAAATGCCAAAAAGGGGTGAATTAGGCCCTTAACAATAATTTCTGCCCTTAATCAAAATAGGCTAACCAACCTAATCCCAGAATACAATCAATATATAAATAATGAACAATATGAAACTAGCTATTATAAAAGTAATTCAAGGTAATATCAATAATAGATGAGATTTAAACAAGATGAATACTTCAACTAAGCTTAGCATACAAATTCACTAATGAAAGAGGATTCAAATCAAACTATGAAAGCAATAGGAAAGTGAATTACTAGTTAGAGATATGCAATAAAATGTAAAATGGATTTATAGCGGTTTAAGTTCACAAAGTCTACATCTGCTACATAGGATCCCCCTAGGATTTCGAACTTCCACTATCATGTGTAAATATAGACAGTTTATAGTAATGGTTGGTATCACAAAGCCTATCCAATCTCAACACAAAAGAGGTGCACCTATCCTAGGGTTTTACACAGATAACCTCTTAACAAAGCTTAAAGATAATAAACAAACRATAGCTCACCTCAAAAGAATGAGTTTTACAACGATAGCATGAAATTCAATCCCTAATTTTGTAGATGTTACAACTTGAAGCTCCAATAAACCTTTTGAGATAGTATGAGTGGGTGAAATAAAGCTCAATAGATGAATCTTGTGGAACTAAAAAGTTTGCTCAATAAATAAAATTTTCAAGATCATATTTAATGCAGAGTATATGAAAAGATAAATTAAGTTAAGCTTACAAAAATGTTATTTGACATGCTTTGCACTTAAAATATTTCTAATTTTGCTAAACAATATTATTTAATTTTCCTAAATAGAATATGGAAGGTGCTATTTCTAAACCTTTCAAATTTGACTGATTGTTAATGGCCGATATATTGTTTGGAATGCTTAAAAAATGCAATTGGTTTTTGTCGATCGAAATGAATAGTTCAATTGCTAATTGACAACCACATTTGGTATGCAATGTGAAGGTGTACATTAACATTTTATATATAGCAAATAGAAATACTTATTATGTTAGATAATAATGAGATTTTATATTATATATGTAAGTGTATCGTAATATTAGATTGTGGATAGGGTAGACACAAATTAATTGACTCATATCTTCTCTTTTACTGGTATCTTCAAAAGGCTATAAATAAAGTTGTTGTATATTTATTTCAATTAAAAAAACAAAATCCCTTATATTTTCATAGGCAAATATATAAAAGAATGACTTCGTTTGCCCCATCATTGTCAAAATCCTTAGATGTGCCCAACGGTTATTTGATATTAAAAAGAAGTTGGGGCATCATCATACAAGCCAAAATATTGAATAACTACAGATACAATCAAAATCAATCATTTTTGCGAAATTGGTACAAGAGTTCCTTTGCCTGTCCATGCCACCGACATAAGAGTTACAGTTCTACCAGCATACTAAAACAAAGCTCCACTTTATGTGCGAAGTACTACGTGCATAATTTTCAATTATCCTTATGTGTTGAATTAAACATTTTCAAAGTTTGAAATACCACTAAAAACATTCCCTTGGACTTCATTATGGGTATACCTAGACATAGCCAAAGGAATTCGTGTCCTTGTCAAGAACTAGTTTCACTAGTAACAATAGTTGTTTAATAGTTTGGTCAAAACGACATGTTCCAACTCTTTTAAAGATCAAATATCCATTGGGCACACCTAGGTTGTTCAATGGACGAAACATCTTTGGTATAAGGAATTTTGGGCTGCAGATAAACAATATGGCTAGAGGAATTTTTTCTTTCCCATTCTCATTTGCTCAAATATTGGGCACATTTTCAAAAGTTTTACTTGGAAATTTTCTTTTATTGGTAGTACTAGCTTAATGCTCGGGTAAYGCACGGATAGTTCATCAATTAGACGTGAAAAATGTCAAATTACAATATTTTGCTGAAAATGGGGTTTACATTAGATAGACAACAAAGACATTTTCATCAATTTTGGAAACAATCAACCATAACAGGAAAGTAAAAATGTTTCTAAAAATGAAAATAGAAAACTAAAATGTAAAAAAGGCCACTGTATGCTTTGACACCTAAATGTGGTCCCACGGATGTAGGCTATGTATTCTAAACCTGTTAAATATTTTGTTCTCTGATTAATTTTCTACCTTTTGCTATTTATTGAATTTAACATGGATAAGCTAAATTGATTAGTTGGTAAATAAAAATGAACGAGAATAATATTATCTTAAGTGACTATAATCAACCTTACAATGAGAAGGCTTGTGATTTTATTTCGGAATTAGATCCTTCTGATAGGTTGATTGTGTTATAAGATTATGCATCTTCGTCCATTGAACATTGATTGTGATCTTTCAAATGAATAATATGCACAACGAAACCTACAAAAATACAAAACTTGTTAGGAAGCTGCTATGTTCACTTGCTAAAAAATTTAAATCTAAAGTTACCTCGATTGAAGAGTGCAGAGATATTGACGAGTTGGATCTAGATGAGCTGATTGGAGYGTTGCAAATTTATGAACAAAGTTTGAGAAGGTGGAGTAAAGAAAAGAACACTAAGAATGTCAAAATTATTGCACTGACACACAAGCTAGGTGAAGGAGGGCTTGAGTCGATTAATCTATAGAATTTAGACAAAGAAACAATGCCACTCCTTACCAAGACATACAACAAGTTCCTAAGGAGAAATTTGAGGAAGAATGATTCTTCAAGCAAATCTCAAAGCCTATTTCCTCAAGCATTTGACAGCCAAGGTAAAAGCCAAGTTCTCTCTCCAAAACCACTAATGCTTGTCGACACATGGATAGTTCATCAATTAGATGTGAAAAATGTCAAATTACAATATTTTGCTGAAAAGGGGGTTTACATTAGATAGACCACCAAACACATTTTCATTAGTTTTGGAAACAATCAATCATAACAGAAAACTAAAAATGTTTTCGAAAGTGATAATAGAAAACTAAAATGTAAAGAAGGCACAGCCGAGCTAAATATATATAAGACGCAGCATAAAAGCTAACATAACCCATCATGTGACAAATACATGACTAGTTTTGAGGGCATTTCGGTAAAGAATTTCATAAGAATTTTATCCAAGTGGATGGATAATATAAGATAGATGAATGAAGATCATACTAAAAGAAATGTTCACTTTACATTGAAATAATATGTGCATAATTCCCAACTATTTTATTTGCATTTTCCAAGCTACCACCCAATACATCTTTTATTCTTCAAAACACAACTAAACTAAAAACATTACCTCTGATCTAGTTATACGTATAGAAGAGAATTTTTTCCTTAATATTCCCAAGTTGAAAGTAGTTTTCCAAAGATATCATATCTTTCATGGTTTTTGATGTAAAAGCGATATCACCAAAGTTTCTACTAATCTCTCTATACCAAAGGATTTCATTTCGTGTACAATCAATATAGTCAGAGGAATTTCTAGTTTCATTTCCGTGTCGATTCTATTGCATATTGCTTCATAAAAATTTCAAGAGTTTCACTTCAAGTATTGTAAAGTAATACTAGCTTCATGCCCGTTCATTGCATGGATAATTCATCAATTGGATGTCAAGAATGTAAATTTCCACCAAATACATTTTTGACACATTTAGAAGCAGCCACTCAAATAAACAAAACCAAAAATCCTTCCCAAATGAAAAGTGAAAACCAAAYAAAATGCAGCTCCAAAAACCTTCTAGACATTAATTCTTATAGGCTTCAGCGAAACCTTAACATTAGTAATAGACGTCCGATGCTTCCTTGTCCAACTCAAACTAATATAACGAACCACCTATGTTATAAGAATTCTTTTGAAAAATATTAGTAGCAGCCCCTTGATTCATCGAAATAGAACTGGGAGAATGCATCACATCCATAGCCCTTTGTTTTATCGGAATAGAACTAGGAGAATGCATGACATCCACAGCCTGTAGATTCATCGAAATAGAACCGAGAGATTGCATCACACCCCTAGCCTATTGATTCATTGGAATATTTATGAAAAAAATAATTGTAGCACTTCTATTCTAACATTATGGCAGATTTAATTTCATTCCTCAAGATATGTATTCTACTAACATAGAGGACCAAAGAAGATCCACTATATAAGGTGATAAAGAATAGACTAGTTTAGGTGAAAGATACTATCAAGAAAAGACTTACTTGTGGGACTAAAAATTTTGCAAAATTTACAGAACACAAATCCCTTCCATTTCCTTTGTCATACGAATACCATGTGGACAGTGTTTACAATTTGAGAACATGTCTGATAGAATTTCCTGCTCTAATRGAGGCCACCACAACCATTTCATTTAAAATATTTTTGCAATATCAGACCATACATCTAATTGCAGGCAGCTATTGTAAAATTCCTGGACAAGAATATGCCAATTTGTGAAAAATGAAAGAGTTACATACATCATGTGCGGTTACTGATCCTCTTGGTCAAGGTTGGGCTGACTATGGGACTGCCTCCAAACATAATGAAACCTGAGCATTCACGTCCCCTAAGCAGTGATGGTATATTTATTGTCTGATAAAGTAGAACTGTTTCGAAAAAGTCCACTAGATAGCATTGATACGATTGTCCACTAAAGTTTTATCTCTTGCTTATGAAGATAATAAGCATTAATTTTCTGTCAACCTATTATCCTTTTCTTCATAGGTGTATTTGCTGTAGTAGACATAGACACAAGAATGTGAATATATAACTTTTCATTAACCCACAAAATATAGCTTGAGGATTTTATGTCTGCAATACAGGATTATAGAAAAGAAAGATATCTTTCACACAAGGGAACAATATCTTTTGTCATGAATTTTGCTATTACAAATGATACCTTTCATCATTTCTTGTGAGTAGAAATAGGGCACATGGTTCGCACATGAAGTACTATCATTTGCAGTATTTGGAACCTCATTTGTATTACTCATAACGGCATAACAATTAAMACAATTGTGTAATTTTAATTACAAAATTACTATTCCAGATGAGATTTGGTTGCATAAGATAATAGTTAAATCATAACGATTTAATTTTAGACTTCGTATGAGTTCCTACTTTTTTATGGTCGTTTGCATACTAGGAAATGTTAAATTCTATCTCATAATAGTTTAAAATTACTTTTCTTTTGATAAATTGTCCCCAAAAGAATTGAACTACAATTCAATAAAAAAAAAAAAAGTCTCTAAAATAGTATTGAAACTAGTAGAAACTTAAATAGAAGTGGTAAATTCATAATTTACTCTAGATGGCATAATAGTGTGAGAGACTAGGCCCTGGACTCTGATTCTAGCACTGAAATGGATTTGCTTGGAAACCATTTTATCCTTGATAGTAGAGATAAGTAGGAGAATCATATAGTCTTAAAGGAAGAACACACACAACGTCGCCGCAGCTTCCATTTTGCTCTATATCCTAAAGGATTGTTTTGGTCGTGTATGATCAATATAGTCAGAGGAATTTCTAGCTTTCATTCCATGTCCGTTCTAGCACATATTTCTTAATAAAAATTTCAACAGTTCACTTCAAGTTTTTGTAAAGTAATGCAAGTTTCATGCTCGTTCATTGCATGGATAGTTCATCAATTAGATGTCAAAAATGTAAATTTACATTACATGTCCACCAAATACATTTATGATAAATATAGAAATAGCTACTCAAATAAACAAAATAAAAAATCTTCCCCAAATGAAAAGTAAAATGCAAACAAAATGCAGCTCCAAAAACCTTATAGACGTTAATTCTTTGGACTTCATTGAAAACCTTAACATGGGTAATAGACGTCGCATGGTTCCTTGTCCAACTCAAACTAATATAAGGAATGAACCACATAAGTTATAAGAATTTTTATGAAAACTTAATAGTAGCAGCCCCTTGATCCATCAAAATAGAACTGAAAGAATGCCTCGCACCCACAATCCTTTGTTTTATTGAAATAGAACTAGGAGAATGCATCATAGCCATAGCCATTCATCAGAATATAACAAAGAGATTGCATCAAATGCATAGCCTGTTGATTCATTGGAAAATTTATGAAAAAATAATTATAGCACTTTTATTCTAACATTCTATATGACAGATTTAATTCTACTACTCAGGATAAGTATTTGACTAACAAGGAGGTTCAAAGACGATCCACCGCATAAGGTGATAAAGAAGAGACTAGGTCATGTGGAAGATACAATCAAGAAAAGAAAGACTAACGGGAGGAAATTCTACAAATTTATGGAACACAAATGCTTTCCATTTCCTGTGTTATACAAATACCATGTGGATAGTGTTAACACTTCGAGAACATGTCCAATAAAATTTCTTGCTCTAATGGAAACCTCCAGAACCACTTTGTTATGGGCATTTAAAAACATGATTATAATATCAAACTACACATCTAACTGTAGGCAGCTGTTGTAAAATTCTTAGACCAAAACAAGATAATTTGAAAGAAAGAGTTACATACATCTGTGTGTTACTGATCTTCCTGCTCAAGGTTGGGCTGCCTAGGGGACTGCCTCCCAACATATTGAAACCTGAGCATGCATGTCCTCTAAGCAGTGATGGTATATCTATTGTTTCATTAAGTGGATCTATTCAACAAAGGTTCACTAGATAGCACTAATACAGTGGTTCGATGAAGTTTTATCTCTACTTATGAAGATAATAAATAGTGCATTAATTTTCTCTCGATCTATTCTCCTTTTCTTCATAGGGATATTTGTTGTATTAGATATAGACAAAAGAATGTGAAAATATAACTTTCCATTAACCCACAAAATATGGCTTCAAGGATTTATGCTTGCGACATGGGATTACAAAAAAGCAAGATATCTTCTACATAAGGAAACAATATATTTTGTCATGAATTTCACAATATTAAAAATGATACCTTTCAAAATTTCTTGTTARTAGAAATAGGGCACATGGTTYGCATATGAAGTAATATCATTTATAATATTTGGAACCTCATTTGTATTGCTCATAAGGGCATAACAATTAATACAATTGTGTAATTTTAATTAGGATTTACCATTCACGAGGAGATTTGGTGTCATAAGACAATAGTTAATTAATAACTATTTTATTTGAGGCTTCTTACGAGATCCTTTTTTTTATGGTCGTTTGAATACCAAATGTTAAATTCTACCTCATAATAGTTTAAAGTTACTTTTCTCTTTTAAATTCTACATTAGTTGGATATCTGCTCCCTCCAACCGGCACTATCAGCAACCTCATTCACAGAGGTTGAATGAACTATAAATACAAACTAAAATTTTTTTCAATTCATAGTATTCATTCTTATGGGAATGGGAATGAAAAACAAGAGGTAATTTTTCCAGAAATATGGACAAATGGAAGTTTAACTCCAAAAGAAGCACTTTGTGAAGCATCCTGGAATTTGATTGATTTGTTTATTCCTTTTTTACATATGGAAGAAGAAAACTCACATTTAGAGAACAATCAACACGCAGTTCCTTTATCCCCTTTACCTTTCATGATAAATTGGCTAAACTCATAAAAAAGAAAAAAGAAATAGCATTGAAATCGATTTTTATTGACCAATCAGAATTGCCTCCCAAGATCTATAATTACCTCAAAAGTTCCAATTTATATACACTATTAGACCTTTTGAATAACAGTCAAGAAGAACTTATGAAAATTGACCATTTTTGCATAGAGGATGTAAAACAGATATTGATCGTTCTAGAAAAACATTTGGAAAATTTTTTACCAAAAAATAAGTTTTAAGTCTGTTGAGTTTCCTTCATCTTTTTTTTTTTAATTTTAAGACGAAAATCGATTTTGAATCTTTAGTACAATTCATATATTCTAGATAGATTCAAAATTTAATTGAATAGATGTATGTAGGGTAATTCATTTTAGAAGTGACTATTCCCTAGATATACATGTCGTGTTATTTCAGAATTGAATTTAAATTAAAAAAGACCTAAAGTTAGGAACTTATCAATAGATGTTGCACCAATACCCAACCAAAGGACGACTGCAGTGCCAATAAAAAAAAAAAAAAGATTGTTGCTACGGGACAACAAAATGGATTTTGAAATTTAAGAATTGAATTTAAATTAAAAAAGACCTAAAGTTAGGAATTTATCAATAGATGTTGCACCAATACCCAACCAAAGGACGACTGCAGTGCCAATAAAAAAAAAAAAAAGATTGTTGCTACGGGACAACAAAATGGATTTTGAAATTTATTAACAATTTCTAAAAAGGGTATTGTTAAAAATCTCGTACGTACTGAAACCATTAAAAGAACACCCAATAGTTTATCGGGTACTGTAACGAAGTATTTGAAATACAAAAAAGAAATACCATTCGGTAATATTTTCATAGGAGTTGCAAACGGATTCGCCAGTTCACCAACCATTGATGGTTCTAGAACCGCTAAGCCTACGTTACATGCAATAGGACGTAGAATTACTACTGGAAATATATATAAAAGATTGTTGGGCCACACAGGCTCTCTGTAATAATTATGACCAATACTTTTAGCCAATTTAGCTCTTAATACAGGATCATTCAAGTCAGGTTTTTTTGTTATTGGGATAGGTAAATTCTTATCGATCCATCCCCTAAAGGAATCAGACATGATAATTTTTCATCATTCAGCTCGAGCAAGAATCGAAGGAACCAAACGAGTCTAGATACAATCTATATGTTACCTATAATCTATATCTTTCACAATCCCTAGAGAGATGGTTCACTACACTGAGGGATAAGTAATTCGACTCATTCACATCCAGATCATGAATGTTTGGAATCCATATTATGCAAGGGGACATTGCTTTTGCTAATTTGAATTGAAAGGTGATATAAAATCGGTCTATTTTTGGCATCATATCCATACTTAGCGCATTCATTATAGTTAGCAGCTCAAGCTCCGTATCAAGGACATGATCAATATCGTCACTAGCATGAATATCGTCATTATCATCAATTGGCCCTGCCTTCAGCATCCCCCTCCTTACGGTTAAGGTAACAACTTCAGGCATGGCCAGCTCCCACAGTGTGACGGGCGGTGTATACAAAGCCCGGGAATGGATTCACCACCGATAAGACGTAACCTAAAAGCCAACATAACCTATCATGTGACAAATACATGATCATTTTTGAGGGCATTTCTGTAAAAAATTTCATAAGAATTTTATCCAAGTGGATAGATAATATAAGAGATACAAATGAACATCATCCTAAAAGAAATGCTCAGTTTACATGCGAAGAAATATATGTATAATTTTTGAGTATTCTTATCAGCATTTTAGGTAACCACCCAATACATCTTTTAATCTTCAAAACACAAGTAAATTAAAAATATTACCTTGGGGTCTTGTTATAGATATAGAAGAGAAAATTTCCTTAATGTTCTTGATATGAAAGTACTTTTCCAATTATCTCATCTTTTTCATGTAAAAGACGATATTATTAAAGTTTCCACTAATCTCTCTATACCAAAGGATTTTGTTCTATGTACGATCAATATTGTTAGAGGAATTTCTAGTTTCATTTCCATGTCTATTCTGGCACATATTTCTTAATAGAAATTTCAACATTTCATTTCAAGTTCTTAAAGTAATACTAGCATCATCCCCGTTCATTGCACCGACAGCTCATCAATTAGATGTAAAAAATGTCAATTTACATTGCATAGACAACAAAGTATATTTTGGACAAATTTGAAAACAGTCACTCAAATAACAAAACTGAAAATGTTTCAAAAAATGAAAAGTGAAATGCAAACAAAATGCAGCTTTGAGAACTTTCTAGACATGACCTTTTATGGACTGAACTTAAGACCTTAACATGGGTAATGCACGTTTCACGGTTCCTTGTCCAACTCAAACTAATATAATGAACCACCTAACTTGTAAGAATTTTYGTGAAAAATTGATAGTAGCAGGACYTTAATTCATTGGAATAGAGAGGGTAATATGCATCATCCCTGCAGCCCTTTGATTCATTGGAATAGATCTAAAAGAATGCATCAAGCCCGCAGCCCTTTCATTCACCATAATAGAACTAGAAGAATGCATCACGCCGATAGCCTGTTGATTCATCGGAATAGAACCAAAATATTGCATCACACCTATAGCCTATTGATTCATCGAAATATTTATGAAAAATTAACTATGGCACTTTTATTATTGCATTCTTTCTCTATGACATATTAATTCAATTTCTCAAGATAAGTATTTTACAAACATGAAGGTCCAATGAAGATCCACCACAKAAGGTGTATAGAAGAGACTAGTTCACGTGAAAGATACTATCAAGAAAAGAATTACTTATGGGATGAAATTCTATGAATTTGTATTAAAAAWATGCCTTGCATTTCCTGTGTCTTAGCAATACCATGTGGATAGTGTTTACTATTTGTGAATATGTCCAATAAATTTCTTGCTCTATGGAAACCACCAGAATCACATTATTATCGACATTTAAAACATTTTTGTAATATGTGACTGCACATCTTCTAAAATTTCTGAACAAGAATATGATAATTTGAGAAAATGAAAGAGTTACATAAATGGTGTGGGGTTACTGATCCTCCTCTTCACAGTTTAGGCTGGCTAGGGGACCTTTGCCCAACATAATGAAACCTGAGCATGCACATCCCGTAAGTAGTGATGGTATATCTATTGTCTGATGATGTATATCCCTTCAACAAAAGTCCATTGGATAGCTTTGATATGGTGTTCTGATGAAGCTTTGTTTCTTGCTTAAGAAGATAATAAACAGTGCATTTATTTTCTCTCCTCCTATTCTCCTTTTGTTCATAGGGATATTTGATGCATTAGATATGGACAAAAGAATGTYAAAATATAACTTTGCATTATTAACCCAAAAATATAGTTCAGCGATTTATGCCCGCCATATGGGATTGTAAAAAGCATGAGAGAAATATTAATCATAAAGAAAAATTTGGGGCATTATCGTGTTAACCAAACTATTGAATGCATATTGATATAAGTAAAACTCACTGTTATTGTTGTTCTTGGCCCTAAAATAAGTGTTCTTTTTCTTGTGCATGACACCAACATAAGAGTTCTATTTCCACTGGCATGATGAAAAAATTCTTACTCTATGTGTGAAGTACTACGGGCATTTAATTTCCAACTATAGTTGTGTGTACTTTGAACTAAATGCACCGAAAATATTTTTAAAGCTGCAAAACACACCTAAATTACTTAGGACTTCAATATTGATATCGAAGATAAATTTTGTTTAATTTTCAAGAGTTGAAGTTCTTTGAAAGTATTTTTTTTCAATGATCTTAGCTTTTATGTTTTTAGATGATTACCTACGACAAAGAGTATGCCAAAACAATGAATGTACTGAATGATGACAAAAACATTATTTCACGCACTTTTAGTGACCATTACCTTTGATGTTATATATATCATATAAAAAACATTTTGATAATCCAGGAAACACAATACATTCCATTAGGGCTTTGTTATATGGATAGGAAAGATGAAAATTTCCTCATATTATATTCTATGAATATATTTCTTTTCTTCTTAATATAAACTCTTTTCTAGGATTTCAATGTAAAAAAATAGTAATATTTATTTTTCTCTTAAAAGAATTTGTTATGATTTTCGATAAAATATCTTTTAGTCTCTTTTTTAAGGGAAGGTCCAATGTAGGATGAGGAATTTTACTCTTGAAATTGAATATACAATACAAATCAATGTAGAGTATATGAAAAGATAAAATAAGTTAAGCTGATAGAAAAGTTATTTGATGCACTTTGCATGTAAAAAATTTATAATTTTGCTAAACAATATTATRTAATTTTTCTAAATAGAATATCGAAGGTGCTACTTCTAAACCTTTTGAATTTGATCAGTTGTTACTGGCTAATATATTGATTCGTATGCTAAATAAATTTGATTGTTTTTTGTCGAGCGAAATGAATAGTTCGGTTGCTAATTGGCAATCTAATTTGTTATGCAATGTGGAGGTGTATATTAAGCTTTTTATATATAGCAATTGAAATTACTTACAATGTTAGGTAATAATGGGATTTATATTATATATATGTGTATAGTAATATTAGATTGTCGATAGTGTAGATACAAATTAATTGACTCATATCTTCTCTTCTAATGGTATCTTCAAATGGCTATAAATAGAGTTTTTGTATATTTGTATCCATCACAACAACGTATGAATTCCCACATATTTTCATAGGCAAATATATAAAAGAATGACCTCAACTACTACGTCATCGTCAAAATCCATAATTGTGCCCAATGGTTATTTGATATTAAAGAGAAATTGGGGCATCATCATACAAGCTAAAATATTGAATAACTACTGATACAAGCAAAATCCATGGTTTTCTCAAAATTAGAACAAGAGTTCCTTTGCCTGTCCATGACATCGACATAAGAGTTACAGTTCCATCGAAATAGTAAAAAAAATTACCACTTTATGTGTGAAGTACTATATGCATAGTTTTCATCTACTGTTATGTGTTGAATTAAATTCAATGAAAACATTTTTTTTTCATGTTAAATATACAACATCTAAAACCATTCTGTAAGCACCGTAATAAAAGTAAATTAAAAGAATTCGATTAGGATATTTTTATATGAATGTGAAAGACAAAATTTTCCTCATAACTATATTACTTTTACCTTTGAAATAAACCCGTTTTTGGGGTTTTCACATAAAATAATAGTAATAATTAGAAATTTTTATTCTTTCTTTTGAGGGAAGGGTATATATTAAAATGGATGGGCATTTCATATATCATTATCGTATATTACATCTAATAAGTATGTTTAGTTTTCTCTTAACAAACGATTTCTTTAAGATTTTCATTTTTTATTTTGTTAATCCCTTTTTTTAAGGGAAGGTCCAATATTGAATGGAGAGCCATTTATTCTTAAAATATGAATATACAATGCAATTTGTATATAGAGTATATGAAAAATATGAATGAAGTCTAATTCTAAACATTTCAAATTCGATTAGTAGTTATATAGACCAAAATATTGATTGGTATAAGAGGAGAAATAAAGTTTGCCTCTCTTTAATGGAACTTCTTTGGGTCATGTAAACTCCATATATTTCTTTATATAAAGAAAGAAGCTGCCGATTGGATATTGAAGATAATAAATTAAAAACCATTGAAAAAATAAGAAAAAAAATACGAGAGAGGAAGCCACCAATTAAATATTTGAAAGTAACTGGTAAGGAATTCATTAGTCCAACAAGAAATACAAAGAGAAAACGAATGAGTACTGTGTCATAAATTGGCATCTACTAGCATTAGATCTTCCACGATCAATTTCAAATACTTATTTAAAACATAAAATAGTTCTTTGAATTCCAATAATTTTCGCTAAAGTTTCACTGCATTAACCAAAAAAGTTGAAGTCATGCTGCAATGTTTTATGGGAAAACAACCAACATGACTTGTAAAAAAGTCCAATATCAATGTTCGAAACAGATATGTAAAGTTCATACAACAAATGCAAGGGGAGCCAATCGATTTTCAGTACAAATGCAAAAAGCATTGGATAACAAGTAGAGATCTAAAGATTGTCGACATGAACCCCTAACCTCGAGAAAATAAAAAGTAAATAGCAAATGGAGAATCAGATCTAAACTGCTCCTGCTGCAATGAGTGAACCACTCATCTAGTCACCAGCACGGTTACCACTAGAACTAGTAGAGATTATTCACAGGTTGCCTTTGAGCTAAACCAGGCCATCCTCAGGAATGAAATATGAACAAGAGATCTGAATCATATAACATGTACCAATGATCTCATCTCTTTCGT
This sequence comes from Rhazya stricta, assembly GCA_001752375.1. Classification (NCBI taxonomy): domain Eukaryota; kingdom Viridiplantae; phylum Streptophyta; class Magnoliopsida; order Gentianales; family Apocynaceae; genus Rhazya; species Rhazya stricta. Next base: position 407,410 of record MEJB01000067.1, read on the forward strand.
GCTTTTGTATGATTATCTATTTTTGATATAGAGTGTGTGGAAAAGATAAATGATAGTCTATGATTACAGTAAAGATATTTCACACGTTTACACGTGCAATATTTATAATTTTCCTAAACAATGTTACTCAGTATTTCTAAATAGAATATGAAAGGTTATACAAAAAGGTTACTCCACATGAACTTTAAAAACTAATTTCTTTCATGTTATAAATATCATATCGAAAACATTTTCTTAAAACACGAAAGATAAGTTAATTMGAAGTATTCCATCTGGGCTTTGTTTTATGGATGTGGAAACTAATTGTATTAAAGGAGGAGAAACAACTCCACAAGCTAGGTTACCACTTAAAGTATGTTCTCATGCCGGTATAGAGCTGAACTAGACCATCCTTAGGAATGAAATATGAAGAGAGATTTGCCAATATAACATTTTCCCTGATAAAAAAAAGAATTTGTACAAGTGAAACAGAGTAAAAATATCCATGCCAGATATATGCTCATTCTTGCATTATTTGTCCTCATACTCGTATTAAAAAAAATTACTTCCATACATTAACAAGGATATTTTGATCAAGCAACACAACATTYTTGTGCCCCTTAAGTAATTTTGCATCTATTCCTTAAAACATAAAAAAAAAAAAAGGGGTAACTGTGCATCTACAAGGTGATAAATAGATCACAACTTCTGTAATAGGCTACAGGTCGCTGCCTTCTCTTCCTGAAGACCTAGATCTAGACATTAGTTCTTCTCGACTTCACTAAGAACCTAGAACACAAATGCCTACATTTCCTATGTCATACCAATACCGTGTAGATAGTGTTTACTCTTTGAGAACATGTCGAATAGAATGTCTTGCTTTATTGGTAACCAACAGAACCACTTGGTTATCGATATTTAAAATATTTTTGTAATATCTTATTGTAGACAACTGTTCTAAGATTCCTGAATAAGCGTATGACAATTTGATTACTAATCATCCTATCTTCATGATTGGCACCGTCGCCCACCATGATAAGACCTGAGCATCCACATCCTCTACATAGTGATGTATATCTATTGCCTGATGAAGCAGATTTCTTCAGCGAAAGTCCAAAACAGATAGCTTTGATACAGTGGTCTGATGAAGCTATATCTATTGTTTAAGAAAATTATAAACAGAATATTTATTTTCCTTCCTCCTATTCTCCTTTTCTTTATAGGGTTATTTGAAGTACAAGATATACACATCAGAATGTCAAAATATAGCTTTGTACTAACTCAAAAGGTATAGCTTAAAGGATTTATGCCTGTGATATGGGATTACAAAAAGTCAAGATATTTTCCACATAAGGAAACAATATCTTTTGTCATGAATTTCGCCATTAAAAATGATACCTTTCTATGACGTAATATCATTTACAATATTTGAAACCTTATTTGTATTACTCATAAAGGCATAGCAATTAATGCAATTGTGTAATTTTAATTAGGTTACCACTCCCTAGGAGATTTGGTGCCATAAGATAATATTAAATAATAACAATTTTATTTTAGGCTTCTTACGAATTCCTTGTTTTCTATATGGTCGTTCAAATGCTAGCAAACGTTAAATTTTACCTCATAATAGTTTATAATTTCTTGTTCTTTTGATAAATTGTCCCCAAAAGAATTGAACTACTATTCAATCAGAAAAAAATCTCTAAAACAGCACTGACACTAGTACAAACTTAAAGACTTACACAGTTTCGATGAAAATTCAAGGGGTAAGTTTGTTATTTACTCTAGACGTTATAATAGTGAGAGAGACTACGCCCTCGACTCTAATTCCGGCGCTGATTTTGATTTTCTTGGAAACCATTTTATCCTTGATAGTAGAAGTAAGTAGGAGAATTATATAATTTTAAAGAAAGAACATACAGGACGTCGTCAAGAAGATGAATACACTAGTGCTTCCACTATGCTCTCTATGCTAAAGGATCAATTGGTCGTGTATGATCAATGAGTGAAAGGAATTTATAGTTTCATTTCCATGTTCATTTTGACATATATTGCTTAATAACAAGTTTAAAGATATGTGGCCATGAATGATGGATTGAGATTTCCACTTCAATTCTTTTAAATAATATTATCTTCATGCATGTGCAACGCACGGAATTCATCATATAGATGTCAAAAATGACAATTTATAAGATTTTTGTTGAAAATGGTTTTTATATTAATAGATCTCCAAACAGGCAAAAAATAAAAATGAAAATGTTTCCTAAAATGAAAAGTGAAATGGAAACAAAATGTAGCCTAAAATATTTTGCTACGACAAACTGGGTTTTTTAAATTGGTATTTGCATATTAAATAATAAGTGTTCAAATTGATGGAGAACTTTTTAATTCCAAGTAAAGTTGTAAAACATAAAAGAAAAAAATTAAAGGAGAAAAATATATTTTTACTTATCTA
>MEJB01000067.1:409853-450290 GCA_001752375.1 Rhazya stricta
CTTCCTAAATAGTCCAACTTCTTATAAAACTACCATAATTTTCATTGCTTTTTTCATACACAAAGCATAATTAATTTATAGTACAGTTAAGAATTCTGCAATTTTTTGTGGTAAAATGCCCAAAGCAATCTCAAGTGCTTCTTTTGAAGATGTTGAATGCTTCCAAGGAACAATTGAGATATCTGTAGGACTTAGGACTGTTGGTGCAATATATCCAAAGAGTAAGAAAGTTGGAGGATCTCATGATGGAAGTCGAATTGGAACTGAAAAGGAATACTTGTCTTGGGGCCAAGAAGGAGCATCAATAGTTGGTATTGCTCATACTTGTAGCCATTCAATAGTTAGGCCAGGACAACGATGCCCCAACTTCTCTTTAAGATCAAATACCCATTAGGCACATCTACGTTGTTCAAAATTGATGTTTCTTAGGCACAAGGAATTTTGTGTTGTTTCCTATCAATATAGTTAGAGGAATTTTGAGTTTCATTTTCATTTCCATTTTGGCAAATATTGTTGAATAAAAATTTTAAAAGTTCCACTTCAAATTTCTTTTTTTAGTTTTTTGCTCATGCGATGCATGGATAGTTCATCCATTAGATATAAAAAATGTTTTAAAAAAATGGAAAGTTAAATGCAAACAAAAAGCACCTCAACAAACTTTTTAGACATTATTTCTTGTGCACTTCATTGAAAACCTTAACATGGGTAATAGACGTCCAAAAGTTCCTTATCCAACTTAAACTAATATAATGAACCACCTAACTTGTAAGAATTTTCATGAAAAATTAATAGTAGCAGCCCTTTGATTCATCGGAATAAAACTTGGAGAATGCATGACACCTGTAGCCCTTTAATTCATTGGAATAGAACTGGGACAATGCATCACATCCACAGCCCTTTGATTCACTGGAATAGAATTGAAAGAATGTATCACACCATAGCTTGTTGATTCATCGAATAGAACCGGGAGATTACATCACACCCATAGCCTGTTGATTCAACGGAATATTTGTGAAAAATTAATTGCAGCACTTTTATTATTGCATTCTATAAGAAAAATTTAATTTCATTCCTCAAGATAAGTATTCTAAAAATACGGAGGTCCAAAGAAGACCCACCACATAAGGTGATAAAAAAGAGACTAATTCACATGGAAGATACTATCAAGAAATGAATTACTTGTGGGACGAGATTCTGCAAATTTGCAGAACAAAAATGAGTTCATTTCCTCTATCATACCAATACGTGGACAGTGTTTACTCTTGGGAACATGTCAAATAAATTCCATGCTCTAATGGAAACCACAAGAACCACATCACTATCAGCAAGTAAAACATTTTCTAATATGGGACCATACATCTAATTTTACATAGCTATTCTAAAATTCCTGGACAACAATACGAAAATTTGAGAAAAATGAAATAGTCACATATATTTTGTAGGGTTACTGATTCTCCTCTTCACGGTTGAGCTGACTAGGGGACCGCTGTGACATAATGAAACCTGAGCATGCACGTTCTTTAAGCAATGATGGTATATCTATTATCTGCTAAGGTAGATACGTTCAACAAAAGTCCTAAATAGCTCTGATATAGGTCTAATGAAGCTTCATCTCCTAGTTAAGAAGATAATAAGTAGTCATTTATTTTCTCTCTTCCTATTCTCCTTTTCTTTGATTAGGGATATTTGATGTATTAGATATAGACAATAGAATGTCATAATATAACTTTTACATTAAYCTAAAAAATATAGCTCGAGGGATTTATGCCTGCCACCTRGGATTACAAAAARAAWGRTAGAAAGTTTAATCTTAAAGAAAATTTTGGGCTTTATCGTGCTAACCAAACTATTGAATGACTATTGATATAAGAAAAACTCACTGTTAATGTTGTTCTCACCACCAAAATAAGAGTTCATTTTCTTGTACATGACACCAACATGCGAGTTCTATTTCCATCGACATAATAAASGAATGCTTACTCTACGTGTGAAGTACTACAGACATTTAATTTTCAACTATTGTTATGTGTACTTTGAATTAAATGCACCAAAAATATTTTTAGAGCAGCAAAGAACACCTAAATTATAAACATTCAATGGAGACTTTATTATTGATATAGAAGATATATGTTTCTTTAATTTTCAAGAGTTGAAGTTCTTTGAAAGTATTTTCTTTCAATGATTTCAGCTTTGGTGTTTTTATATGATTATCTACGATGTAGAGTATGTCAAAATAGTGAATAAAATGATTACAAAAAAAATTATTTCACACACTTTTAGTAACCATTGCCTTTCATGTTATATATATCATATCAAAAACATTTTGATAATCCATGAAACACAATACATTCCATCAGGGTTTTCTTAGAAGATAAAATTTTCTCATATTACATTTTATAAATATATTACTTTTCTTCATAATATAAACCCTTTTTGAGTGTTTCAACGTAAAAGACATAGTAATATTCATTTTTCTCTTAACAAAATATTTCTTATGATTTTCAATACAATATCTTTTAGTCCCTTTTTTTAAGGGAAGGTCCAAAGAAGGATAAGGTATTTTATTCTTGAAAAATGAATCTACAATACAATTTAATGTGGAGTATATGAAAAACGATAAATTAAATTAAGGTTACAGAAAATTTATTCGACACACTTTGCATGTAAAATATTTCTAATTTCTCTAAACAATATTAATTAATTTTTCTAAATAGAATATGGTAGGTGCTAATTCCAAACATATCAAATTTGATTGGTWATTACTGGCCAATATATTGGTTGGTGTGCTAAAAAAATTCGATTGATTTTTGTCAATCAAAATGAATAGTTCAGTTGCTAACTAACAAACAAAATTTGATATGCAATGTGTAGGTGTACGTTAAGCTTTTATATAAAGCAATTGGAAATACTTATCATGTTAGGTAATAATGAGATATATATATATGTATTATGTGTAAGTGTATTGTAATATTAGATTGTATATAGTATAGACACAAATTAATATGAAGACACTATTAATAATGGCTATAAATAGAGTTGTTATGTATTTTTATCAATCAGAAAAACACATAAATTACCTTATATTTTCATAGTCTTTCAACTATCACATCATTGTCAAAGTCCATAGATGTGCCCAGGGGTTATTTGATATTAAAGAGAAGTTGGGGCATCATCATACAAACTAAAACATTGAATAGCTACTGATACAAGCCAAATCCATGATATTCTCGACATGGGGACAAGAGTTCCTGTCCATGACACCAACATAGGAGTTACAATTCCACCGGCATGCTAAAAAAATATCCACTTTATGTGTTAGTACTATGTGAATAATTTTCAACTATTGTTATGTGTTGAATTAAATACAACGATATTTCCAAAGCTTCAAAACACCACTAAATGAAAAAYATTTCCTTKCACTTTGGTAATTGATACATTAGCAAGATTTTTGTTTACTTTCTCCTTACTGCAATGATTTTCGATGGTGAATAGCTTAGTCCGCAAGACATGCCCCAAAATTTTCTAAGAACAAATGCCTATTGAGCATATCTAGGATGTTCAAGAGTGAAGCTTCTTTAGTACAAGGAATTTGTACTGTGTATGATCAATTGGGTAGAGAAATTTCTAATTTCATTCCCGTTTTCATTTTYGCAAATATTTCTTAATAATATTTTCAAAAGTTTCACGTCAATTTTTTTTCTTTTAGTAGTACTAGCTTAGGCACAAATTGTTAATCAATTAGATATGAAAAATGTCAATTTACAAGATTTGGTTGAAARGGGGGTTTACATTAGATAGACCACCAAATGCATTTTCAGCAAGCTTTAAACCTGTCACTCAAAACATAAACTTAGGAAAGTTTTGAAAAATGAAAATCAAAACAAAAATGTTAACAAAATGCAGCTTAAATAGAATAAGATGCAGCCTAAAAGCTAACAGAACCCATCAAGTGAAAGGCACATGAYGAATTTTCAGTATATGTCTCAAATTAGATAAAAYGTTTATTGAAGTATATGGATAATATAAGTGATAACAAATCAAGAACATGCAAAAGGAATTTTCACTTTATGGGCGAAGTACTATATGCATAATTTCTAACTGTCTGCATTTTAATTTACAATCAATACATCTTTTAAGCTACAAAACACAACTAAATTAAAAATATTAAGTTGCATCCTTGTTATAGATATAGAAGAAAACGTTTTCCTTAATGTTCATAAGTTGAAAGTTTCTTTCAGAGGATCTCATCTCTTCCATGCTTTTGCATGATTATCTACTTTTCGTATTGATACAAAGTATGTGAAAAAGATAAATTAAATTTGATCATTAGAAAAGTTACTCCGCACGCTTTGTATGTGTAAAATTTCTGCTAAACAATGTTATTAAGTATTTTTAAATAGAATATGAAAGATTATAAAAAAGGTTACTGCACATGCAATTTAGAAGCTATTTCTTTTTTCATGTTAAATATATGGTATCAAAAACCTTTTCTAATGACAAGAAACGCAAGTAAATTAAAAGCATTCCATCTGGGCTTTGTTACATGGATATGGAAACTAATTGTATTATACGAGGAGAAACAAGGCCTTCCTTAATCAGACTTTTTTTATTCATGTAAACTTCACACATTTTTTATATAAAGAATGAAGCTTCATAAYGGGTATGAAAGATGATAATAATAACTATTTAGAAAAAAAAAAGCAAAAAGAACATGAGAACAAGCCACCAAAATATTGGATCACTCTTAACTTATGAGGAAAATTTGAAAAGGTTGAACAAGGAGAAACACACCACAAGTTTCAAAAATATTGCTCTAATTTGCACACAAAGTGATAATCTCGACTATATTTTCTCAAGAAGAAACACAAATTAATGAATGCCCTTCAAACTAAGACTATAAAAAGGGAAAAGGGATTCAATGCAAGGAATGTGAAGGCTATGGACACATTTAAGCAGAATGTGCAAATTTTCTCGAGAAGAAGAGAAGTGCTATGACTGCTTTATGAAGTGACAATGATTATGAAGTTCAAAAAGATAATGAATTGAGGTCCATAACCTTAGCATTTGTGGTGAAAGATTAAAAAGGATGATGTACAATCTGACATTGTTGATGAAGAAGTACAATTCGATATTGATGTTGAGGACCTTCAAATTGCTTACAATGACGTGTACAGAAAGTGGATAATTACTGTAAGCAAATTAAAGACACTGAGATGAAAAGTCTTCAACTTGTAATAGATAATTGTTGCTCGATTGCGCAAACTAAAACATTGCAAAAGGAGCTCAATGTTTCTCAAACAAAATTGACTCAAGCTTTGAAAGAACTGGAAGGTGCAAATAGTATCTTAAACAAGTTTAAAATGAGTATCACAAAACATGATTCTAGAATGCGTGCAAAACAGAACCAAATGTATTTAGCAGGACAAACAATAATAATTTTCAGCAATAGATCGACACTTATAAAGTACAAAAGTTCCTTCCTAATTGTCATTTTTGTGACAAAAATGAGGACATATTAGACCAAAATGTTTTAAGCTATATTTCTATGTGCATAGAGTGATTAATGAATCAAAATTTTCTCCTYCTCAACTTCAAAGGAAAAGAGTTTGCTAAAATGAAATGGGTTTCTAAAAGTATTTAGTATATATTTTGCAACGGCTATTGTTTCTTGTTATTAGTATTGCAGTATGTCAGATTTCATGTGAAACTATTTGATGTGACTGTCATGAATGTGAGCTTATGTATTGATACTTATCTTAATTGGAAATAAAGAACGCGTACTATGATATAATGAATGTGAGCTTATTTCTTAATACTTATCAAAATTGGATATATAGGATGCATGCTATGATGATTGATCCAATATGTTGAAGACTTGTGTTTTCCTAGACAGTTTTTAGGCAGGTAGTTTTAATGTAGTGTCATTGAGACCATTCAAATTTAAATATATTTAGCTTGCCAATGTTCTATTCTAATATACTGCTTGGCATAATATATAATACCCGGGGTTTTACTTTTCATGAATTTTGTATGATCGCATGATTATGTGTGTTAACTAGGATTAGATAATTTTCTATGTGGTTATTATTTTATCGTACATTTAATAAAGTATGGGACTATCGTGTTAATCGAATGAGGGTTCTTGGTTGGTTAGTGTCTCGACTGGTTAGGCTTAATCATTTCTCATTCGAAAACAAGATTATTACCAAAAGGAAAGTTCTAAAATTTAATTTAATGGATTGGATTGGTTATGGAATGGGGAGGCCCAAAGGGGGGGTTAGGGCCCAAGTTTTAAAAAGAAAAAGAAAAAAGGGAAAAAGGCAGTAGGGTTTCAGCCACACCTAACGCCGCCGCCCCCACTCCCAGGAAATTCTTGCCGTTGCCAACTCTCTTCTCACCATCTTCTTCTCCCTCCCTTCTCTCCATCTTCCCCCTTTCTTCTATTTGGCAGCCGCTGCTTTTTTTCCTCTGTCTTCTCCCTCTTGACCGAGCAGCTTCATCGTCGAAAATCCATAGCTGTCACACAGATCTGGAGCTTCCCTCACGGTGCGCTTGACCGATGTTATCCGAGCACCGGCATCTCTCCGTGCGTTAGCTGAGTCCGGGCAGGGAGGACAGGGGGTCTATAAAGGCCATCAGGTGCCCGCAGCCTGGCCGCTATGGCCGCCCATCCGACTCCTCGATGCCCAACGACTAGACAGACCCGAACACCCAGGTGACTCGCATCATGAGCGAACCCAGGGCTGTTGCGCTTCGCAACGCTTGAGAGAGCACCGCCTACGCATCGACGGCACTTTCGAACACTTAGAGTTGTTTGATGAAAAGGTGAAATATATACTATTTCGATTATGGAATTTGATGACTTATGTATTTATGTCCTAAAAGTGAGAAATTATGAGATGATTAGTTTTAATTAACCCGATCTAAGGAGTAAGTTGTACCATTTTTAAGAATGTGATGATTTGGTGATGTGGGAATTAATATGAATTTAAAATTGGCGAATGATGTTCATGGAATAAGCATTAAATATTTAAGCATGGACAATCGTATTAAATGGACTTTCTTTTGTAATTACAATTGCGTCATTTTCAAGCACATCGACATTGAGAACGGTCAAGGGACTCCGCTTTGCAATTTAAATAAGAATTTTAACATAAAGGACTCTATGTAAGTAAATTCTCACATTCTCATTATCGCATATGTATTGATTTTTTAAATTTCTCTTAGGAAAATTGAATGTGTATTGAGTATGAGTTCTATGTAAGTGAATCTCCATACCCGCCTACCTTTTTTGTGGTATAAAATGYRTTATGATTGTATTGAATGATTTCACATAATATGTATATTTTGTACTGTTATTGTGTTGAATAGTATTTATATACGATTTTATGTAGTTCATGTCATGGGCATGTAGTTATAGTATTCTACATCATTCTCGGCATGAGCCATTCGTACATTTAGAAATGAAGGTTTAAGAAATAAAATTTTAATAGAAATGAAATTTTATAAATGAATTATTATCAGGAAAATGATAAGATTTTGGAAAAGAGTGTAAACCTAGCCATGAAAGATATGAGTGGAAAATGTGGCATGGGGGACTAGTGCACCCGACCTAACCTTCTTGTAGGATAGAAAAATAAGTAGCGTTCACCTCTTGGGAGGTGAAAAGATGAAAGGAAAAGTTAAGTGATGTTAACCGTATTGCGGTTCTACCAATAGAAAATGTGATCGAGTTCCAAAGAATAACGGCCCATTGCAAGCTCAATGGCTAGGCATTACACTAAGTGAGCTCATGACTTTAATGAAATGGAAAGGATTTTACAAGTTCTTACATTTTGAAATGGAAATTTTATGAAAGTGCATTTCATATACATTCATGCATAAGATTTGCTTGTTGAGCTTTATAGCTCATTCCATTTCCTTCATTCTTCATTTCAGGTGATTTGTAGCTAGATGGTGCGTGGAGGCTGCTCGTGGGYAAGCCTTGATACCCTAAAGTGCTATTTAAATAAATTTTAGKGAAATAAGATARAGGGTTGACTAGAGAGGTTTTATGTGTTGTTCAAGATATTTCCTTATTTKTTGAACTAATCGTGTTTTAAATTCTTTCGAGTTTTGCAAATTTTAGTTTTGGTAAATGTTAGGTTGTTAATGGATGGTTGGAATACATTATTTAWTATATTGGATATTTATTGGGTTGGAATTTATGTTGTTTACGGGTATTGAAAATGTTTAAGGTCCTTGAATGTATACAAGGAGTTTATGAAATTCAGAGAAAACTCTACAGGAATTTTTATAAACCATTTTAGTCAAGTGTTCAGATCTCTTTGGTTTCCTACAGTGTCTGATATGATTAGGAGTAAGGTCATTAATACTCTCAGCTTAGGACAGTTCCTAATCTGGGGTGTTACATGATAAATATAGTGTTTGTGTTGATACGAAAACCAGAAAGTTAGAAATTGTAAAAGTATAGGTTTTTGGAGTTATATCATGTGATCAAATATTCAAAATGATTTTCATTGTGTCCATATTCTTGCTCTAATTTATTCTGAAAATATATCTTTAGCAGATGATTAATTGGATATATCTATCTTAATATTATAGGTACTTTATTTATCTACATGGAGTTTTTTTGATATAGATAGTTTAGTATACAAGTTTCAATATTAAAAGTAGGACTCTGATGTATCATTATTAGAATTGTCCTAATTCTTGTAGAACTTGTATCTTGTGTATCAACAACTTATCTAACCCTAAATATTTGATATATATGTTGACTTTTGGTGAAGGTTGCTTGAACAAGAGATAGAGCTAACAACCTGAGTTGGAGCTTGGAGGAATTTATAATTCTCCAAATGGATCATAACATGTTGAAAAGCTACTAGGTGGCGTCAAGGATGGGGTGCAGCTAAGGGAGAGATTTATGCCCGCGACATAGGATTACAAATAAGCAAGATAGAAAACCTGGGGAATCCTCGTGCTAGCCAAAATATCGAATGGGTACTGATATAAGCAAGACCTGCAATTGATGTTGTTCTCATAACCAACCATTTGCTTTTTCATGTCACCAACAAAAGAATTATAGTTCTACCGTCATACTATAAGAAATGTTCACTTAAAGTGTGAAGTACTGTGGGCGTAATTTCCAATTATTGTTGTGTGCACTTCGTATTAAGTACACCTAAAATATTTTTAAAGTTGCAAAACACAACAAAATTTAAAAAGTTCCCTTGGGACTTCATTATGGATATAAAGGAGGAGTTTTTCTTTATTGTTCAAGAGTTGAATTTCTTTGAGAATATTTTCCCAATGATCTCATCTTTTTGTTTTTTAGATGATTATTTACTTTTCTTATTGATATAGAGTATGTAAAAATAATAAATGAATTGAATGATTATATAAAAAAGTTATATAATAACGATTTATTTTTAGGGTTTTTACGAATTCCCTTTTTTTTTTAATGGTAGTTGGTATATTGGCAAGTCTTAAATTCTACCTCGTGATATTTTAAATTACATTTTCTTTTGATAAATTGTACTCAAATGAATTGAACTATTATTTAATCAGAAACAAACCTCTAACATTGAAAATAGTACAAACATAARAAGCAAGACAGTATCGAATGAAAATTCAAGGGGAAAATTTATAATTTACTCTTGAGGCCATAATAGTGAGAGAAACTAGTCCTTTGTCTCTGGTTCCGACACTAATGATGATTTTCTTGGTAATCATTTTATCCTTGAGAGTCGAGGTAAGTAGGAGATATATACAATCTTAAAGGAAGAAGATACATAATGTCGTCAAGMAGACGAATTGCATGACACCCATAGCCCGTTGATTCATCGGAATATTTATGAAAAAATAATTCGAGCACTTTTATTGGTGAAAGATACTATGAAGAAGAGAATTACTTATGGGATGAAATTTTGTGAATTTGCAGAACACAAATGCCTTTCATTTTCTATGTCATACCAATACCATGTGGACAGTGTTTATTGTTTTAGAACATGTCTAACAAGTTTCTTGCTCTAATGGAAACCAATAGAACCACATTATTATCGATATTTAAARTATTTTTGTAATATGAGACCACACATCTAATGGTAGACAATTCTAAAATTCCTGAACAAGAATATGACCATTTGAGAAAAATGAAAGAGTTACATATATCGTGTGCAGTTACTGATCCTCCTCTTCACGATTTGGCTGGCAAGGGAATGTCGTCAGACATAATGAAACCTGAGCATGCACATCCTCTAAGTTGTGATGGTATATCTATTGTCTGATAAAGTAGATTTGTTCAACAAACATCCACTGGATAGCTTTGATACAGTGGTCTGATGCAGCTCTATCTCTTGCTTAAGAAGATAATAAATAGTGCATTTATTTTCTCTCCTCCTATTCTCTTTTTCTTGATAGGGATATTTGATGTATTAGATATAGACATAAGAATGTCAAAATATGACTTTGCATTAACCTAAAAAATATAATTGAGGATTTGTGCCCGCCACATGGGATTACAAAAGGCATGATAGAAAGTTTAATCGTAAAGAAACTTTAGGGCATTGTCGTGCTAAVCAAACTATTGAATGCATATTGCTATAAGTAAAACTCACTGTTGATGTCATTCTAGAGATCAAAATAAGTGTTCCTTTTCTTGTAGATGACACCAACATAAGAATTCTATATCCACTGACATACTAAAAAATGTTTACTTTATGTGCGAAGTTCTAAGGGTATTTAATTTCCAGCTATTGTTATGTGTACTTTGAATTAAATACATTGAAAATATTTTTAAAGCTGCAAAACAAACACAGAAATTATGAACATTCATGTTGTACTTCGTTATTGACATAGGAGATAATTTTCAAGAATTGAAGTTCTTTGAAAGCATTTTGTCAATGTTCTCAGCTTTTGTGTTTTTAGATGATTATCTACAATACARAGTATGTCAAAACAATGAATGTGCTGAATAATTACAAAAGCATTATTTCATGCACTTTTAGTAACCATTGCCTTTCATGTTATACATATCATATCAAAAATGTTTTGATAAATCTGTAAAACACGATACATTCCATCAGGGCTTTGTTTTATGAATATGAAAGATGAAAATTTCCTCATATAATATTTTATAAATATATTACTTTTCTTTTGAATATAAACCCTTTTCGAGGGTTCCAGCATAAGATAGTATTAATATTTTTTTTCTCTTAACAAAATATTTCTTATGATTTTTAATGCAATATATTTTACTCCCTTTTTTAAGGAACGGTCCAATGAAGGGTGATGGATTTTGCCCTTGAAAATGTAGAATATATGAAAAAGATAAATTAAGTTAAGCTTACATAAGAGTTATTTGAGCGCTTTGCACATAAAATATTTCTGATTTTGCTAAACAATATTATTTAATTTTCCTAAATACAATATGGAGGGTGCTATTTCTAAATCTTTCAAATTTGACTAGTTGTTATCGGCCGATATATTGATTTGTATGCTAAAAACATTCGATTGGTTTTTTTGACCGAAATGAACAGAGTGGTTGCTAATCGACAACCACATTTGATATGCAGTGTGTAGGTATACATTAACCATTTATATATAGCAATTGAAACTACTTACCATGTTAGATAATAATGACATTTTGTATTATATATATAAGTATATCATAATATTAGATTGTAAATAGGGTAGACACAAATTAATTGACTCATATATTCTCTTCTAATGGTGTTTTCAAATGTCTGTAAATAGAATTGTTATATATTTATTTCATTCACAGCGACATACAAATTCCTTATATTTTCATTGGCAAATGTATAAAAGAATGACTTCAACTGCCCCATCATTGTCAAAATCCTCAGACTGCCCTATGGTTATTTGACATTAAAGAGAAGTTGGGACATCATAATACAAGCCAAAACATTGAATAACTATGGAAACAAGCAAAATCAATCGTTTTCCCAAATTTGGTACAAGAGTTCCTTTGCCTATCCATGACACCGACAAAGGAGTTACAGTTCCACCGGCATACTAAAACAAATCTCGACTTTATGCGTAAAGTACTATGTGCATAATTTTCAACTGTGGTTATGTGTTGAATTAAATATTTTCAAAGCTTCAAAAAAACATTAAATAAAAAGCATTCCCTTGGACTTCGTCATGGATATACCAAGACACAGGCAAAGGAACTCATGTCCTTGTCAAGAACTAGTTTCACTAGTAACAATAGCTATGCAACAGTTTGGTCAAAACGACATGTTCCAACATTTTTAAAGACCAAATATTAGTTGGGCACACCTTGGGTATTCACGAACAAAGCATCTTCGGTTGACGAATTTTAGGCTGCGAACAAATAATATGGTCAGAGGAATTGTTTTCCTTCCCATTTTCACTTTTGCAAATATTGAACGAATTTTTTGAAAGTTTCACTTTGCATTTTTTTTTTCCTTTGGTAGTATTAGATTAATGCTCATGTGACGCACAAATAGTTCACCAGTTAGACATAAAAAATGTCAATTTACAATATTTTTCTGAAAAGGGGTTTACGTTAGATAGACCACTAAACACGTTTTCATCAGTTTTGGAAACAATCAATAATAACACAAAACTAACTTTTTTTTAAATGAAAATAGAAAACTAAAATGTAAAAAAGGCAGAGCTTAATTAAATGTATATAAAACGCACCCTAAAAGCTAACATAACCCATCATGTGACAAATACATGACCAGTTTTGATGGCATTTCAGTAAAGAATTTCATAAGAATTTTATCCAAGTGATGCATAATATAAGAGATATAAATGAAGATCATATTAAAAGAAATGTTCACTTTACATTGAAGTAATATGTGGATAATTTCCAACTATTTCATTTGCATTTTAATTACCATCCAATACGTCTTTTATTCTTGAAAACACAACTAAACTAAAAACGTTACCTCGAGGTTTGAATGTAGGTATAGAAGAGAAATGTTTCCTAAATGTTCCTAAGTTGAAAGTAGTGTTCCAATGATCGCACATCTTTCACTGTTTTTTATGTAAAAGATGATATCACCAGTATTTCCACTAATCTCTCTATCCTAAAGAATCGTTTGGTCATGTATGATTAATGTAGTCAGAGGAATTTCTAGTTTCATTTCCATGTGCGTTCTGACACATATTGCTTAAGAAAAATTTCAACAATTTCACTTCAAGTTTTTTCAAGTAATACTAGCTTCATGCCCATTGATTGCATGGATAGTTTACCAATTAGATATCAAAAATATAAATTTACATTATATAGTCCACCAAGTACATTTTTGACAAATTTAGAAATAGCCACTCAAATAAATAAAATTGAAATGTTTCCCAAATGAAAAGTGAAATGTAAACAAAACGCAGCTCTAGAAATCTTCTAGACATTAATTCTCATGGACTTCACCGAAAACTTCAACATGGGTAATAGACGTCCCATGTTTCCTTGTCCAACTCAAACTAATATAAGGAACCACCTAAGTTATAAGAATTTTTATGGAAAAATTAATAGTAATAGCCCTTTAATTCATCAGAATAGCACTGGGAGAATGCATGACACTCGCAGCCCTTCGTTTCATCGAAATAGAACTAGGAGAATACATCACACCCATAGCCTGTCTATTCATCGGAAAGAACTAAGAGATTGCATCCCAACCATAGCCTGTTGAATCATTCGAATATTTATGAAAAAATAATTCTATAACTTTTATTCTGACATTCTATATGACAAATTTAATTCCATTCCTTTGATAAATATTCTACTAAAATGGAGGTCAAAAGAAGAGCCACCGCGTAAGGTGATAAAGAAGAGACTAGTTCACATGGGAGATACTATCAAGAAAAGAATTACTTGTCAGATTAAATTCTACGAATTGACAGAACACAATGCCTTCTATTTCCTGTGTCATTCGAATACCATGTGAACAATGTTTACACTTTTAGAACTTGTCTAATAGAATTTCTTGCTCAAAAGGAAAACACCAAAACCACTTTGGTATCGACATTTAAAATATTTTTGTAATAGCATACCAKACATCTAATTGTAGGCAGCCATTGTAAAATTCCTAGATAAGAATATTACAATTTGAGAGAAATGAAAGAGTTACCTATATCATGTGCGGTTACTTATCCTCCTATTCAAGGTTGGGCTGGCTAGGGGAATGCATCCCAACATAATGAAACTTGAGCATGCACGTCTGCTAACCAATGATGGTAATCTATTCTCTGATGAAGTAGATATGTTCAACAAAATTCCACTAGATAGCATTGATAAGGCGGTTTGGTGAAGCTTTATCTCTTGCTTATGAAGATAATAAGCATTAATTTTCTCTCAACCTATTCTCCTTTTCTTGGTAGGGATATTTGCAGTATTAGATGTAGACATAAGAATGTGGAAATATAACTTTGTATTGTATAAACTTAAATTGCCCGTTCATTGAACGACATTGAATTTGTATAAACTTAAAGACCTAAATAGTTTTGAATGAACATTTGAGGGGAATATTCGTAATTTACTCTAAAGGCCACAATAGTGAGGGAGACTATGCCTTCGACTTTGGTTCCGATTCCGATGATGCATTTCTTGAAAACCATTTTGTCTTGATAGTCGAGGTAAGGAGAAGAATTATACAATCTTGAAGGAAGAAGATATATGATGTCATCAAGAAGACGATATTACTAGAGTTTCCACCGTTTTCCCTATACCAAAATATTTTATGTCGTGTATGATCAATACAGTCATATGAATTTCTGGTTTCATTTCCATGTTCATTTCGCCACATATTGCTTAATAAAAATTTCAAAATTTTTGCTCCAAATGTTTTTAGTAATACTAGCTCCATGCCCGTATAATGCAGGATAGGTCATCAATTAGATGTCAAAAATGTCAATTTACAAGATTTTATTAAAAAGGGGTTTTATATTACTTAGGAAAAACTTTATAGTAGATAGGTTTTAATTTGTTAGCAGCTAATAAGTTATATCCAATCCAATGAAACGAAGCTACATGTAAAAAATTACGAGTTGGTTTGTATTACACGTGATTTCATATCATTATATTAGATATAACGTTTTTGCAGCCAACAAGTTTCTTACCCACCCACCATTAACCTACCATATTAGAGATAGACCATTAAATACATTTTCAAAAAGTTTTGAAACTGCCACTCAAAATAGAAAATTGAAAAATTGATTAATATTCAGTTAAAATGATCCATTTCTAGATCATTTCTCATTGAATTTGTGATTTCTAAAAGCGCTTAAGTTTATAATCATAATTACATTTTCCCTTACATACTTCGACATATAATAATCATAAAAGTTTCCATTTCCTCTTGCTAGAATCTACAAGGATTAATCCCAACATMACATCTTCCTTCATATATGGAATTSAAAATCATGATATCTATGTTGCAGAACATGGACACATGCAACGCAGTAAGCAAAGATTGGAAACCATACATATCATGTTCTACATTTACTGTTCTTATGTCAATTTTTTTCTTTTTTTTTTTTGTATTATTCTCTTCATGCTTGTCCGACGCACGGATAATTCATCAATTAGATGTGTAAAATATAAATTTACAAAATTTTGTTTGAAAAGGGATTTATATTAGATAGACCAGCAAATGCATTTTCAATAAATTTGAAAATAATCACTTGTTATACTATCATAATTATCTTTGGTTTTTCCATACAAAAATCGTAATTAATCGACAGTTCACTTAGCAATTGTTTAGTCACCTCCTCAACATTCTTAGTAGTGTGGCTCCATCAGTTGGATATCTGATCCCTCCAACCGGCACTGATCAGCAACCTCATTCATATGCCTTATAGTTGAGTGTGCATTAAAAGCTCATCGAACCAAGTGAAACATCTTATCTTGAATGAACTGTAAATACGACTCATGCCCTCATCTATAAGGTCTTATGATGTCAAGGGAAAGAATTTATATAAGGAGTGGTCACTTGTGATAAAATAGGATACTTAGTAATTGATACATTTGCAAGATTTTTGTTCGCCTTTCTCCTTATCAAAATGAYTTTTAGCGGTRAATAGTTTTGTTAGCACGACATGCCCCAAAACGTTTTAAGATCAAATGCCCATTTTCTAGGATGTTCAAGAATGAAGCTTCTTCAGTACAAGGAATTTGTGCTACGTACGATCAATTGGTTAGAGAAATTTCTAGCTTCCCATTTTCAATTTCGCAAATATTTCTTAATAATATTTGCAAAAGTTTCACTTCAACTTTTTTCTTTTAGTAGTACTAGCTTAATGCTCGTGTGACGCATAGATTGTTAATCAATTAGATGTGAAAAATATCAATTTGCAAGATTTGGTTGAAAAGGGGATTTACAATAGATTGACCACCAAACACGTTTTTAGCAAGCTTCAAAACTATCACTCAAAACATAAAGTTAAAAGAGTTTCAAAAATGAAAATCAAAATAAAAATGTTAACAAAATGCAGCTTAATTGTAAATAAGATGTAGCCTAAATGGTAACAGAACCCATCAAGTGAAAGGCACATGACGAAGTTTCAAGATACTTCTCTCAAATTATAAAACTTTTATTCGAAGTTATCGATAATATAAGTAATACAAATGAAGATCATGCTAAAGGAATTTTCACTTTATGGGCGAAGTAATATCTGCATAATTTCCAACTATTGCTATCTACATTTTAATTTACAACCAATACATCTTTCTAGTTGCAAAAGACAACTAAATTAAAAATATTTCTTTCGGCCTTGTTATAGGAACTTTTTTCCTTATTGTTCAAGAGTTGAAAGAATTTATCCATCGATTTCATCTCTTCTGTGCTTTTGCATGATTATCTACTTTTCCTATTGACACAAAGTATGTGAAAAAGATAAATTAAATTTGACAATTAGAAAATTTATTTCGCGTGCTTTGTACGTGTAAAGTTTCTGCTAGACGATGTTATTAAGTATTTTTAGATAGAATATCAAAGATTATAAAAAGGGTTACTGCACATGCACTTTAGAACTATTTCCTTTTTAATGTTAAACATATGGTATCGAAAACCTTTTCTTAAGGCGCGAAACACAAGTAAATTAAAAGCATTCCATTTGGATTTTGCTACATGGATAAGGGAACTAATTGTATTATACGAGGAAAAACATAGCCTTCCTTAATAAGACTTTTTTCTTATTCGTGTAAACTTCACATATTTCCTTACATAAAGAATGAAGATTGTAATGAGTATCAAAGATGATAATAATAATCATTTAGAAAAAAAGGCAAAAAGAACATCAGAATAAGCCACCAAAATATTGGATCACTCTTAACTTATGAGCAAAATTTGATACCCGTTACAAAAAGGGACAAGTTTCAAAAAGTTGAAAAAGGAGAAACACACCACAAGTTTCAAAAGCATTGCTCTAACTCACATACAAAGTGATAATCTTGAGTATATATTCTCAAGAAGAACACAAAGGAATGAATGCCCTTCAAACTAAGACTACAAAAAGGAAAAAGGGATTCAATGCAAGGAATATGAAGGCTATGGATGCATTCAAGCAGAATGTGCAAATTTTCTCGAGAAGTAGAGATGTGCTATGATTGCTTTATGGAGTGACAATAATTATGAAGTTCAAGAAGATAATAAACGTGAGCACAATTACCTAGCATTTGTGGTGAAATATTCAAATAAGGATGATGTACAATATGACATTGTTAATGAAGAAGTACAATTTGATATTGATGTTGAAGACCTTCAAATTGCTTACGATGACATGTACATAAAGTGGATAATCAATGTAAAGCAAATTAAAGTCACTGAGATGAAAAGTCTTCAATTTGTAAAAGATAATTGTTGTTTGTTTGAGCAAAACTAAAACATTGCAAAAGGAGCTCAATGTTTCTCAAACAAAATGAACTCAAGCTTTGAAAGAACCGGAAGGTGCAAACAGTATCTTAAACAAGTTCAAAATGAGTACCATAAAACATGATTCTAGAATGTGTGCACAATAGAACCGAATGTATTCACATGGACAGAAGATAAAATTTTCCAACAAAAGATGGACACTATAAAGTATAATAGTTCATTCCTAATTGTCATTTTTGGGACAAAATGAGGACACATCAGACCAAAATATTTTAAGCTATATTTCTATGTGCATAGAATGATTCATGAATCAAAATCTTTTGCTCAGAGGAAAAGAATTGGTTAAAATGAAATGGGTTCCTAAAAGTATTTAGTATATTTATTGCAATGGCTATTATTTCTTGTTGTTAGTAYTGCAGTATGTTAGATTTCATATGAATCTATTTGATGTGAGTTTTATGAATGTAAGTTTATGTGTTGATACTTATCAAAATTGGATATATTAAAACTTTAATATAAGATTAATAGGATATATCTAGATTTATGGTGTAGGTATTTTATTTATCTACATGGAATGTTTTGATTTAGATAATTTAATATACAAGTTTTAATATTTGTATTCTTATTAGAATTGTCCTAATTCTTGCAGAACTTGCATCTTGTATAGTCCTTTCTAAATATTCTATTATATACGGTGGTATGATGAAACTATATCTATTACTTAAGAAAATCATAAATAGGGTATCTAGTTTCTCTCCTCCTACTCTCATTTTCTTGATAAGGATTTTTGAGGTACTAGATATACACACAAGAATGAGAAAGCGACCATTGCAACCTGCAAAGAAGTATCAATATTTGCACCATCCTATGTTTATAAAGCCTAGTTGTCTTCAAATCTTTAAGTGTTCATAAAGCTGGCTGTATGTAAGTGTTTCTACTATTACTCGGCAAAAACAATCCAAATGGTTCTTAACATGTTGAAAAGCTACAAGGCAGAGTGAAGGATGGGGTGCAGCTAAGGGAGAGATTTATGCGCGCAACATGGGATTACAAACAAGCAAGATAGAAAATTTTGGGAATCCTTATGTGAGCCAAACTACCGAATGGGTACTGATATAAGTAAGGCATGCAATTGATGTTGTTCTCATAACCAAGACAACAGTCCATTTGCCTTTTCATGTCACCAACATAAGAGCTCTACTTCCACCAGTTCATTTTCTTGTTCATGTAACCAACAAAAGAGTTATAGTTCCACCATCGTACTGAAAAATATGTTCACTTAACGACTGAAGTACTATGGGCATAATTTCAAATTGTTGTTATGTGTACTTCCAATTAAATACACCCAAAATATTTTTAAAGCTGCAAAACAGAAAACAATTAAAAAAATTCCCTTGCGACTTCATTATGTATATAAAGGAGGAATTTTTCTTTATTGTTCAAGAGTTGAATTTCTTTGAGAACATTCTCCCAATGATATCATCTCTTGGTTTTTTAGATGATTATCTACTTTCTTATAGATATAGAATGTGTGAAAACAATAAATGAATTGAGTGATTACAAAAAAATAATAATGATTTAATTTTAGGCTTTTTATGAATTCCTTTCTTTTTTTTTTACGGTAGTTGGTATACTAGCAAATGTTAAATTCTACGTCATGATAGGTTAAACTTACCTTATCTTTTGAGAAAAGTGTCCTCAAAAGAATTGAACTATTATTCAATCAGAAATAAATATCTAAAACAACATCGAAAATAATAAAAACTTAAAGACCAAGGCAGTTTCAAATGAAAATTCAAGGGGAAATTTCATAATTTCCTCTAGAGGCCATAATAGTAAGAGAAACTAGGCCTTTGACTTTGGTTTCGATGCAGATGATGATTTTCTTGGAAATCATTTTATCCTTGATAGTCGACATAAGTAGGATATTTATACAATCTTGAAGGAAGAAGACACACAATGTCGTCAAGAAGATGATATAACCAATGTTTCCATTATTCTCTTGATACTTAAGGTTTTTTTTTTATCGTCTACGATCAACATAGTTAGAGAAATTTATAGTTTCATTTTCATATTCATTTCGACACATATTGCTTAATAAAAAATTGTAAAGTTTCACTTCAATTATTATTTTTAATTAACATACCCGTGCAATACACGCATTGATCATCAATTATATGTCARAAATGTCATTTTATAARATTTTATTGAAAAGGGGTTTTAGATTAGATACACCACAAAACACATTTTCAACAAATCTCGAAACAGTCACTCAAAAAAAGAATGAAAAATGAAATGCAAACAAAATGTAGCTTAAAAATTTTGCTCTAATGAAATGGTTTTTTGAATTGGTATTTGCATATTTAATAATGTTAGAAAAATATGAATGCTAGAAAAATATTGCGGGGATAAATGCGATGGTTTTGAGAATTGGGGCTATTTGTCTGTTAAATTGTTTTTCTGAGAAAGCTATGTAGACAACAAATTTTTTTAGAATTTAGTTATATTATATGGAAGTAAAATAGCTCTAGAGGATTTAGATCAATTTAGTTCTTGTCATGACTCATGTTTCTTCAATGCTGCTATTTGGATCCTTTCTAAGACTTGACCTATAATATTTTGAATTTTGAAAATTATTTTCACAGATAAATTAGCTATATCAACGATGTATACTTTTATATGTTTCAAATTGAGGTAATGCAAGACAAGAACAAAATTTTATAGTTAATGCTGTGCATTCCTGCTCTAGCATCAATAATCCTATTTTGAAAATTTTCTCAAAATGTTAAATGGAGAGAGTATAAATGATGGGCTTTAGTGACGAAGTTGTCTGGGCTTTTGAATTAATAGCCTAAAACTTAACATTACTTAGCTTCTAAACTACAAAAGGCCCAAATGGAATTAAGTTTTAAGATTAAATTGTTTGGGCTTAATAAACAATGTTGGTTAGTGTACAAAGAAATTGGACTTTCGAAATAATAGCCCAAAACATTTCCTTGGGCTCTAATTTGGTAAAAGCCCAAACAACATTGAATCTTGTGGGATATCTTATTGGGCTTTGAAATACCAATGGACCAAAACACAAAGTTGGATCTTGGACGTTATTTTAAATGAATGGACTACTATTATGAATTGTTGGACTTATAATTTTGACTATTAATTATTATTATTAAGGACTTTGAATTACTATTTTGAACCTTGTACTATTTAAGATATTAGATTAAATAAAATAATTTTCCAGAAACTCTAAATTGGGATTCATTAAATTGTAAGAACTCAGGTGGCATTTAATAAATTATTTATTTTCTACAATTATCGTAACCTCATCTTTAGATATAAACTAAGACAATATCGTATAATCTGATAATGGGATGCAATAATCAAGGGATTTAAAAATTTAGTGTGCAAATCAAGAATACTCAAGTGAGTTCCTCTATCTATTAAAACACTACAAACTGTGCTTGTTTTCGTTTAGGCATACTCTAGATAAGTTTTATAAAATTTCATGTATGCTTAATTGTGAATTCCTCTATTTTACAAACTGTCAAGCATCAGTGGTTTTGTTACTCGATTAACATGAAAATTCGAATTTAGATTTCCAATACTTGATTTCATATTTGATATGAATTTCATGATATCATCAATTATCATGTATACCAGCTCATTATTGAATTGTAGTTGTATTGAAAAGAATGAGTACTCAGTCGGTGACTACACGTACTAGTTTAGTGGATAAAGTACTGTGTTTGGCTGGTCCCAGCACGAGTGTTGCTTGAGCCACTTGGACAACAATGCTTTGGAAGTTACCAAATGGCTAAAATTGTGGACCATACCTATGGTAGACCGAATCCGTTTGGACAAACGGTTGCATCATATCGTACCCATAGTATATATTGGATGCTCATACCCTTTGTTTGGAGGTTTAACCCGGGGATAACCGACTCCTATAGCCATTGCTAGTCGGCTAAATTGTTACTGTTATACATAGGGTTCGGTTGTAAATCACATGTGTATTCGGAGCGAAAGGTTAGCATATTGACCCCGTAGAGTAAATCTCTTACATTTAAGGTTTGATTCTCTTGACCTTATACATGATATGAAGAGTTTTCTTGCATGTTTCTTTAGTTCCAGAATTGAATTTTTCGAACTATCCCTTTTTAGATAATGATTTTGCATTAACAGTTGATCTTTTCTCATTAAACTGAATCGTCATGTTTTATGGATATTATTCTTAAAATTGCACACTATCACACAATCATGGAACTCACTGAGCCTAGCTCATTTAGTTTTATATGTTTTAATGATAGGCACAGACGAGTATTGAAGTCCAGCAACTTCAGTTTTAGAAGAGTCATATTGTACATAAGTTTTGGTGAAATTCTAAGAGCTCTAATCATTTGTAATGATTAGAATGAATGTACTATCACTAAGGGTGGTTCTTTTATATTTTGGAAAATTGTACTATGATGTTTATGTTGTAACATTTAGAATCATTTACATTGTAAGATGTTATAATTAATGAGATGTTCATATTTCAAATTATGGATTTAGTTGCTTCAAATGTTAAATTATATCGACTACCGAGAGGCAAGTGGCACCCATACAGCCCAATGGAACTAGGGGAGGGCGAATCTTCACATGTTTATTGTGATGGATCACTAAGGATATATCTTGTGGATTTTTTTAAGGAAACGATAAATAGTAGATTTTCTCAACTACTCAAAATCACATGTGAATTCCTTTCAAACTTTTAACTTATCAAAATGTGTGTTTTTTAGTTCATACTCAAGATCCACTGTCTTCAATCAATGAAAGTTCCTTTGATTTTTTTTTTTTTAAAATTTCAAAACGTGCTTAGTTTAATCAAGCATACTCTAATTAGATTTTCCATGCCTATACGCTTGAAAATGATTTCAAGCAGTTTTTCCTCAATAGTATTTCAAAATTGTCTTTCAAAAAAGTTTTCCGCATTTTTTTTGCAAACTACTCTTGTTCAAAAAAACTTCCAATAAACGTAGGATAAATGTGTTATCCAAAAATAAATTGTTTGATAAAATGATTTAGGGAAGATTTTTGACAAACTCGTGATCTCTATTTTCCATTGACAAAAATTGTTTCTAAAACTTGTTTTGAGAACACCTTTTGATTGATTGATTGAATTGATGGATTATATTGGGTACTGAATTGGCAAGCTTTGACTAACTAATCCGGCGGCAAAGTATTGTGCTTGGCTTGTCCCCTATAAAAGTACCTCTTGAACTTCCGGACGATTGTATACCCTTTGCCAATAACTGGGATGCTTGCAGTAGACTCGGAATGCAGGGCAGACACTCATTGCATTAGGCACCTGGTCGGATCATGGGCTTCCATACCCTTAGTTACGAAGTTTAATCGAGACCGGTTGACTCTTTTTTTCCTTAGCTAGCAAGTATCACTAATTGTTAAGAGGTTATAAGGTTGAAAGTTGCATGAAACTAGTATCACTAGACCCTGTAGAGTTTCATTCTGCAATAACAATTCCTGATTCCTGATTGCATGCAACAATGATACAGTTTTTATTAAAACCGTGAACATGTGTGTTCTGAATACACACTGCAAATATGAAGAAGTCACTTGGTTATTGCTCATAGTTTTCCTTTATTTTTGTAGTGATAGATGTAGATCTTGACGCACCGATTGTTGCGGATGAGAGCAAGAAATGTCAAGTTCTAGTGCAGCACTACTACTCTTAGTCTACTATGAAAAACATTATCCTAAGCTTTTAATCATTCTTCAGTTATGCTTCTGCTCTATGGATTGTATCTTTCCTTGTAATGGTAATGACTGCTGAGAAGTAGGCAGCGATTCGTTTGGCCTTAGTAGACCCTTGGGGATAGTGGGGCACCACAATCGACACTAGCTAATGTTCAAGAATGAAGCTTCTTCAACCCAAGGAATTTAGCATTCATGGTGTTGATTCTTCTGTGGCTCAAGTAGTAACTGTTTTATAAGTAAGTTTCACAACGTCATAATTTTATCCTAATATATATCATAGAAGAATTGCAATTTACATCAAAGAAAATAATTTATATAATTAGTTGACTTTATCTTCACTCAAAAATTTTGCTGCTTGCATTATGGATTGAATAATTTGAAAACGTTAGGTATAGATTTGAACATTACAGTAATATTTAATATAAAATTATGATATGAGATAAATTTTAGTGCCTTTTTGTCATTTACCATCATAAAGCATTCGCTTCATTAACGATTCCCACAAACCAGTCAAGGATTGTGGAGGAAAAACCAAATGCCATCCCTTTTGTGGACATCGTCTCTAATATATGTGCAAAGCTATAAACAAAGAGTGGAAACAACTCTTATTTAATTCTAATGCTTATTACGGCAAAAGTGCCAATATTCTTTTTTGGTTATATAGTTTATAGTCTTGTTGCAAACAAGCATTTAAATATGGTTTATGTCACCAAATAATATAAAGAGGAGCTTCTAAATACGACGATACAGCGATATTAAGATTGAAGCTTCTTTTGCACAAGGAAACAATTTTAATATCATGGAAATCCCTGTGAATATCTTTTGTCATGAATTTTGCTTTTAAAAAATGTTATACCTTTCAACATTTGTTGTTACTAGAAATAGGACTAGTGGTAGTTCGAACATGAAGTAATATCATTTATAATATTTGGAACTTGGTTTGTCTTCCTTCTAAGAGAATAACATTCAATACAATTGTGTAATCTTTAGTTGAGGTTTACTATTTGGGAGGATATTTGCTGCGAACAAGCATTTACACAAGATATATGTCACTAAACAAATCAAAAAGGTGCTTTAAATATGACSATGCTGAGATTGAAGCTTCTTCCGCACAAGGAAACAATATCTTTTGCCATGAATTTCGCTATTAAATGATACCTTCAACATTTCTTGTTAGTAAAAAGAGGGAATGTTGTACGCACATGAAATAATATCATTTACAATATTTTGAACCTCGTTTGTCTTCCTCATAAAGCATGGGAATTAATAAAATCGTGTCATTTTAATTACGATTTACTGTTCCTGGGGAGATTTGGTGCCATAAGGTAGTAGTTAAATAATAATGACTTAATTTTAGGGCTCTTACGAATGCCTTCTTGTTTTTTATTATGGTCATTGGAAGACTAACAAATGTTAAATTCTACCTGATAATAGTTTAAAATTACTTTTTGTGTTGCTAAATTGTCTCAAAAAGAATTGAACTGTTATTCAATAAGAAAACATATCTCTAGAACAACGTTGAAACCAGTACAAACTTAAAGACTTATATAGTTTCAAATGAAAATTCAAGGGTTAAATTCATAATTTACTCTAGAGACCATAACAGTGAGAGAGACTAGGCCTTTAACTCTGGTTTTGACGTTGGTAATGATTTTCTTGGAAAATATTTTATCTTCGACAATCGAGGTAAGCAGGAAAATTAGAAAGGATTTGCCACTGGTCTTTTGATACCAAAGGATTTTTTTCTGTTTATGATAAACATAGTCAGAGGAATTTATAATTTCATTTTCTTGTTCATTTTGACACATATTGCTTAATAGAAGTTTAAAAAGTTTCACTTCAATTATTATTTTTAATTAATACTAGCTTCATGCCCGTGCAATGCACCGATAGTTCATCAATTAGATGTCAAAAATGTCAATTTATAAGATTCTGTTGACAATGAGTTTTACATTAGATTAGCTAGATCAACAAAAAGGTTTCAACAAATTTGAAAACAATCATTTAAAAAATAAAAGCGAAAATGTTTCCAAAAATGAAAAGTGAAGTGCAAACAAAATGTCGCCTAAATATTTTKCTGTGATGAATTGGGTTTTTTAAATTGGYATCTGAATAATTAATAATGATTGTTCAAATTGATGGAGAAATTTTTAATTCCAAGTGAAGTTGTAAAACATAAAAGAAAGAAAATTAAAGGAGAAAAAAATATATTTACTTATCTAAAAAATAAATATTCTTCCTAAATAGTCCAACTTTTTACAATTCTGATAGTTCACTTAAACATAATGCAATTTCTTGTGGTAAAATGCCTCAATCTATCTCAAGTGCTTTCTTAGAAGACATTGAAGGTTTGCTAGGAACAATGGAGATAGCTGTAGTCTTGAGACTACTAGTGCAATATACACAAAAGAGTAACAGAGTTGGAGAATCTTATGGTGGAATTGGAATTGGAATTGTAAAGGAGTACTTATCTCGGTGCTAACAAGGAGCATCAATAGTTGGTATTGCTCATACCAGTAGCCATTCAATGGAGGCCAGCACAATGATGCCCTAACTTTTCTTTAAGATCAAATACCTATTTGACACATCTACAATGTTCAATATTGAAGCTTCTTCGATACAAGGAATTTCGTGTTGTTTACTATTAATATAGTTAGAGGAATTTCTAATTTCATTTTCATTTCCAATTTGGCAAATATTGTTTAATAAAAATTTGAAGAAGTTTCACTTCAAATTTCTTTAATTAGTTTTACGCTCCTGCAACAGACAGATAATTCATCCATTAGCTATAAAAAATGTCAATTTATGAGATTTTCTTGAAAAGAGGGTTTAGATTAAATACATCAAAATACATGTTCTTGGCATTACCAATTTTTTTAAATACATCAAATTTTGATTTTATCAAAATAAATATTCTTTCYAGATAGTCCAATTTTTTTTCTCATAACATTGCCATAATTTTCTTTGTTTGTTCCATACATGGCATAATTAATTAGATTAGTTCATTGAAAGTTTTTGCAATTTCTTCTGGTAAATGATCCAAATCAATCTTAAGGCCATCAGTGGAAGGCATTGAAGGMTTCCCAGGAATAATTAGGATAGATTTAGGACTTGGGATTATTGGGGCACTATACCCGAAATGATATGGAGCTAGAAAATCTTATGATGGAACTGGAATTGTTATTCTCACATGATGGATGAACAAAGGAACTCGGGTCATTGTTATTCTGTTAGTAATTTAATTCACAAGTTTAAGGTTTACGATTTGAATGTAAACATATCAAATAACAATCAAGATAATARAAGCACGATTTAACATGGTTCGGCATAAATGCCTACACTTATGTGACCAAGTCTAGGCATGAACATGAATCCACTAAATCAAATAATTCAACAGACTTATACATCAATGATTCATAATAAAGTAAAACCCTCTTTTTATTATATTGAATCCTGTAGCCATTCAGTTGATGATCTCATAAGCTTCTTTCGGTCAGTTGTCTTGGAAATCTGTCTAGCTCTGTTTTCTGAATCCCTCAGAAATGAGTAGCAAGGTAGGAGCCAAGCATCCAACAATAATCAGTGTCAAGTAAACATTACTCAATATTAATCTATGAATAAATACAATTAAATATCACACTCACAGCTTGATGTTCGTCTCTTTGTATTTGTTCACCTCCACAAAACTAACATGAACAAATTATATGGAGCATATTATTGCAAGAGAGAGATTATCCTCGAGATAAATCAATAGTACAAATCCTAAAAGGATTATGATTCCTTATCTAAAGATAACTATATTATAACTCAAGTATATATTTAAATAACAAAAATCTTGTATTATAAATTAATCCAACTTTGAGGTAACTAAAGCATGATATATAGTGATGAGTTATAAAAGAATTCAAAATTCAAATATTCCTTATGATAATCAAAACTTATGTTCTTAAAGATCAAAACATCTATAATAGGTTATAGGGCACTACCTTCTCTTCTTGTAGAAGTAGATCTAGACATTACTTCTTCTAGACTTCACTGAAAATCGAGAACGCGAATGCCTACCATTTGCTGTGTCAACTAAAACCTTATGGATAGTGTTTACTATTTGACATCATGTCCAATAGAATGTCTTGCTCTAATRGGAACTACCGTAACCATATTGTTATCAACATTTAAAATATTTTTGTAATATCTCATTGTAGATAGCTGTTAAAAATTCCTAAAAAAGCATATGAAAATTTTAGAAAAAGGAAAGACTTACATACCTCGTGTTTGTTTTTGATCCTCCTATCTTCATGATTGGGCTGGTTAGGGTACTACTACCACCATGATGAGGCCCGAGCATGCACATCCTCTAAACGATGATGGTATATGTATTGCATGATGAAGCAGATTTCTTCAACAAAAGTCCACAACGGATAGCTTTGATATGTTGGTCTGATGAAGCTATACCTATTGTTTAAGAAATTCGTAAACAAGATATTTATTTTTCCCTCCTCTTATTCTCCTTTTCTAGATAGGATTATTTGAAGTACAGGATAAACAGATAACAATATCAAATAATAACTTTGCATTAACCCAAAAAATATAGCTTGAGGGATTAATGCTTGTGATATGGGATTACAAAAAAGCAAGATATCTTCGGCACAAAGAAAAAATATCTTTTGTCATGAATTTCGCTATTCAAAATCATACCTTTCAACATTTCTTGTTAGTAGAAATAGGGCACGTGGACGCACATGAAGTAATATCATGTACAATATTTAGAACCTCAGTTGTCTTCCTCATAAGAGCATAACAAATAATACAATTGTGCAATTTTTATTAGCATTTACTATTTTGGAGGAAATTTGGTGCCATAAGATAATAGTTAAATAATAACAATTTAATTTTAGGCTTCTTATGAATTCCTTTTTTAAATTTTTCTATGGTTGTTGGAATACTAGCAAATGTTAAATTCTACCCGTAATAGTTTAAAATTACTTTTTCTTTTCAAAAATTGTCTGCAAAGGAATTGAACTATTATTCAATCACAAAACAAAACTCTAAAACAACAGTAAAACTAGTAGAAACTTAAAGACCTACAAAGTTTCAAATGAAAACTCAACGGCTAAATTCGTAATTTTCTCTAGAGGCCATAATAGTGAGAGAGACTAAGCCTTCCACTTAGGTTCCAATGCCGATGATGCATTTCTTGGAAACCATTTTATCCCTGACGGTTGAGGAAAGCATGAGAATTATTCAATCTTGAAAGAAGAAGACACATGGCATCGTCAAGAAGGCGATATCACCAGAGTTTCAACTATTCTCTCTACACTAGTTTTTGTCCTGTATGATCAATATATTTACAGGAATTTGGAGTTTCATTTCCTTATTTGCTTTGATACATGTTGCTTTATAAATTCTTTAAAAGTTTCACTTCATTTTTTAATTAATACTAGCTTCATGCCCATGCGACGCACGGATAGTTCAATTAGATGTCAAAAATATCAAATTATAAGATTTTTGTCAAAAGGAGTTTTACATTAGAGAAAAATATATCTTTACTTATTTAGGAAATTAATGTTCTTCCTAAATACTCCAACTTCTTTTAACATTATTACCATAATTTTCTTTGGTTTTTTCCTAAACAAAGCATAATTAATCTGATAGTTCACTTAAAAGTTTTGCAATTTCATGTGGTGAAATGCCCAAATCAATCTCAAGTGCTTCTTTGGAAGAATTTGAAGATTCCAAGGAACAATTGAGATAGTTGTAGAACCTGGGACTACCATTGCAATATACGTAAAGAGTAATGGAGTTCGATGATCTTATGATGAAACTGGAACTAGAATTGTAAAGTAATACTTGTCTCGGTGCCAAGAAGGAGCATCAATAGTTGGTATTGGTCATACTAGTAGCCATTCAATAGTTAGGCCAGGACAATGATGCCCCAACTCTTCTTTGTGATCAAACACCCATTAGGGACATCTACCATGCTCAAAAGTGAAGCTTCCTTGGTACAAGGAATYTCGTGTTGTTTACTATCAATATAGTCAGAGAAATTTTTAGTTTCATTTTCATTTCCATTTTTGGAAATATTTTTAATAAAAATTTAAAATGTTTCATTTCAAATTTATTTTATCAGTTTTCGAGTTGTGTGACACATATTGCTTACGTCAGAGGAACTTTTTTCATTCCTATTTTCATTTTTGCAAATGYTGCTTAACAAAAATTTCAACAATTTCACTTCAATTTCTTTGTTCTTTTGGTAATAATATCTTATTGCTCGTGTGATGAACAGATAGTTCATCAATTACACGTAAAAATGTAAATTTACAAAATTTTGTTGAAAAGGAGGTTTACATTATGTAGACCATCACATACGTTTTCATCAAGCTTGGAAAAAATCACACAAAAAAATATTTAAAATATTTCTGAAAATGAAATAAAAAACTAAAATGTAAAAAAGGTATAGCTTAAATATATATAAGACGCAGCCTAAAAGCTAGCAAAAGGCATCTCGTGACAAACACATGACCAATTTTGAGGGCATTTCAGTCTTGAAATTCATAAGAATTTAATCTAAGTAGATGGATAATATAAGAGACATAAATAAAGATCACACTAAAAGAAGTGTTCACTTCAGGTGTGAAGTAATATATGCATAATTTTCAACTATTGTTGTCTGCATTTTAAGTTACCACCCAATACATCTTTTAATCTTCAAAAAATAACTAAATTAAAGYATYACATTGGGGTCTTGTTATAGTTATAGAAGAGAAGATTTTCCTTAATGTTCATGAGTTGAAAGTACTTTTCTAATGATCTTATCTCTTTCATGCATTTTGATGTAAAAGACGATATCACCAAAGTTTCCACTGATCTCTATGGAACAAAGGATTTTGCTCCATGTACGATCAGTTAGAGGAATTTCTATTTTCATTTCCATGTCCATTCTACCACATATTGCTTAATAAAAATTTCAATAGTTTCACTTMAAGTTCTTCAAAGTAATACTAGCTCTGTGCTCGTCCATTGCACGGATAGATCATCAATTAGATTTCAAATTACATTACATAGACCACCAAATGCATTTTTGACAAATTTAGAAACAATAACTTGAATAAAAAAAATTGAAAATGTTTCAAAAAGTGAAAGTGAAATGCAAACAAAACGCAGCCCTAAAACCTTCTAGACATTACTTCTTATGGACTTCAGTAAAAACCTTAACATGGGTAATGTACATCCCAGTGTGCCTTGTCCAACTCAAAATAATATAACAAACCACCTAACTCATAGGAATATTTACGAAAAGTTAATTGCAGTAGCTATTTGATTCATTGAAATATAATTGGGAGAATACAACGCACCCACAGCCTTTTTATTCATTGAAACAGAACTGCAAGAATGCATCACACCCACAGCCCCTTGATTCATCAGAATAGAACTGGGAGAAAGCATCACACCCATAGTCTATTGATTCATTGGTACAGAACTGGGAGATTGCATTACTACCCATAGCCTGTTGGTTCATCCTAATATTTATGAAAAATTTGATTGTAGCACTTTTATTATAGTATTCTATATGACAGATTTAATTCCATTCCTCAGGATAAGTATTCCACAAATACGGAGGTCCAAAGGAGATCTAATGCATAAGGAGATAAAGAAGAGACTAGTTCATGTGGAAGATACTATCGAGAAAAGAATTACTTGTACGATGAAATTGTAAGAATTTGTAGAACAGGAATGCGTTCCMTTTCCTGTGTCATACCAATATTATATGGATAGTGTTTACTCTTTGAGAACATGCCCAACTCTAACGAAAATCACCAAAACCACTTTGCTATCAACATTTAAAATATATTTATAACATCGGACCATATATCTAATTGTAGATAGCTGTTCTAAAATTGTTACATACCTTATCTGCGGTTACTAGTCCTCCTATCTTCACAGTTGGGCTGGCTAGGGAATGGCTGCACGACACAATTAGACTTGTTCATCGCACAAGCTCTAAGCAGTTGGTATATCTACTRTCTGGTGAAGTAGATTTGTTGAACAAAAGTCCGCTAGATACCTTTGATACGATGGTCTGATAAAGCTTTATCTCTTGCTTAAAAAGATAATGAATAAGGCATATATTTTCTCTCTTCTTATTCTCCTCTTCTTGATAAGGATATTTGATTAATAGATATAGAAACATGAATGTAAAAATATTACTTTACATTAAACCAAAAAATATAGCTTGAGAGATTTATTCCCTTGACATGGAATTACAAAAAGCATGAAAGAAAGTTTGATCTTAAAGAAAATTTGGGCATTTTCGTGCTAACTAAACTATTGAATGCCTATTGATATATGCAAAACCCATCGTTGATGTTGTTCTCGGCATCAAAATAAGAGTTTATTTGCTTGTATATGAGACCAACTTAAGAGTTCTATTTCCACTGATATACTTTAAAAATTCTCACTTTACGTGCGAAGTAATACGGACATTTAATTTCCAACTATTGTTATGTATACTTTGAATTAAAAACACCGAAAACATTTTTAAAGCTTCAAAACGCCTAAATTAAAAACATTCACTTGGAACTTCATTATTGGTATAAAAGAGCATTTTTCTTTAATTTTCAAGAATTGAAGTTCTTCAAGAGTATTTTTTCACTAATGTAAGCTTTTGTGTTTTTACATGCTTATCCGCTTTCTATATGGATATAGAGTATGTCAAAACAATGAATGAACCACATGATTATAAAAAAATTATATCATGCACTTTTAATAATTGTTTTCTTTCAAGTTATAAATATCATATCGGAAACATTTTGATATGCGACGAAACACAATACATTCCATCAAGGCTTTATTATACGGATATGAAAGATGAAAATTTCATCATGTTAAATTTCATAAATATATTACTTTTCTTCTTAATATAAACCTTTTTTGAGGATTTCAGCATGTAATAATGGTAATATTTATTTTTTTCTTAACAAAATATTTCTTATGATCTTCAATATAATATCTTTTAGTCCCTTTTTTTAAGGGAAGGTACAATGAATAAGGAGTTTTATTCTTGAAATTCAATAAACAAATACAATTTAATGTAGAATATATGAAAAAGATAAATCAAGTTAAGTAGAAAAGTTATTTGAAGCGCATTGCACGTGAAGTATTTCTAATTTTCCTAAATAATATTACTTAGTTTTTATAAATAGAATAACAGTTGTTACTGCTGATATATTGATTGGTATGCTAAAAAATTAAGATTGGTTTTTGTCAACCGAAATGAATAGCTTGATTGTCGTTTAACAACCAAAATTGATATGCAATATGTAGGTGCATATTAAGCTTTTATATATAGCAATACAAAGAATTTATCACATTAGGTAAAAATGAGATTTATATTATATATAAAGTTTATGGTAATATTAGATTGTATCTAGTTTAGATGCAAATTATTTAACTCATATCTTCTCCTCTGATGGTGTCTTCAAATGGCTATAAATAGAGTTGTTGTATATTTGTATCAATCAAAACAACATACAAATTCCCTTATATTTTCACTGGTGAATATATAAAATATGGATTTCAATCGCCACATCATTGTCAAAATCCTTAGATGTGCCGAACGGTTATTTGATATTAAAGATAAGTTGGGGCATCATCGTGCAAGCCAAACTATTGAATTGCTACTGATACAAGCAAAATCCATGGTTTTTCTCGGCACCAAGACTAGTGTTCCTTTGCCTATCCATGACATTGACATAAGAGTTATAGTTCCACCAGCGTACTAAAAAAATTTCCAGTTTATATGCGAAGTACTACGTGTATATATTTCAACTATTATTATTTAAAATAACTAAAACAAAAATATCTCCAAAATTTCAAAATACCACTAAATAAATAACATTCCTTAGACTTCATTATGGATATAAAAGAGAAAAGTTTCATTAATGTTCATGAGTTGAAGTTCTTAACCTTTCCCAATGCTCCCATCTTTTTTACCTTTAGACAATTATCTACTTTGCCTATTGATTTAGACTATGTCGAAAGTAATAAATAAACTCAATGATTACAAAAATGTTACTTCATGCAATTTACTAGCGGTTTCTTTTTTCCATGTTAAGTATATGACATCTAGAACCATTCCTTAAGCATTGAAATAAAAGTAAATTAAAAGAATTTGATCATGACTTTGTTATATGGATATGAAGGACAAAATTTTCCTCATAAAATAACATTATATGATGTTTCATAAATATATTACTTTTTCCCTTAATTTAAACTTGTTTCAGGAGTTTCGGTATAAAATAATAGTAATAATTATAATTTTGTATTATTTCTTTCGAGGAAGAGTGCATTAAAATGGATGGGCATTTTAGATAGAATCATTAACATATATTACATCCACTAAGTATTTTTCTTTTTCACTTACTAAAAGATTTTTTAAGATTTTCARTATTTTATTTTTAAGACCCTTTTTTTAAGGGATGGACCAATATTGAATGTAGATGCATTTATTCTTAAAATATGAATAAACAATGCAATTTGATATAGAGTATATGAAAAATATGAATGAAGTCTAAGACTACAGAAAAGTTATTTGACGCGCTTTACACATAAAATATTTCAAACTTTGGTAAATAATATTATTTAGTATTTTTAAATAGAATATGAAAGGGCTAGTTTGAAACATTCCAAATTCGATCTATAGTTAGCAGCCAAAATATTGTTTGCTATAAAAGGAGAAATAACATTCGCCTCTCCTTAACAGGACTTGTTCATGTAAATTTCGCATATTTCTTTATACAAAGAAAGAAGCCTCTCGTTGGATATTGAAGGTAAAATTAAAAAATATTAAAAAATGAAAAAAGAAAGCAAGAGATGAAGCCATAATTAAATATTCCAAAGCACCTAAGGGATTCATTATTCAAACCAAAAATACAAAGAGGAAATGAACAATTACTCTTTTGCAAATTGGCATTCTACTGCCACTAGATTATCCATGATGGATGTCATATACTTATTTCAAACATATAATAGTTCTTTGAATTCCTATAATCTTTGTTAAAGTTTCATTGCATTAACCGAATAAGTTGAAGTCATCCTATAGCATTGTCTATGAAAACAACCAATGTGACAAAAAAAAAAAAAAAAAAGTTCAATATCAATATTCCTACCAGCCTATGTAAAGTACCTATTTCAAATGCAAGGGGAGCAAATTGAATTCAAGTGCAAATGCAAAAAGCATAGGATAATAACTAGTGATCTGAAGATTATCTGCATGATCAATTGGTCAGAGGAATTTCTAGTTTAATTTTCACTTTTATTTTCACAAATATTGCTTAATAAAGCTTTCAAAAGTTCAATTTTTTGTTTTGCTAGTACTAGGTGGATGCTTGTGTAATGCATAGGCAATTCATAAATTAGATGTGAAAAATGTCAATTTACAAGATTTTGTTGAAAAAGGGGTTTACATTAGATAGATCCCCACAGGCATTTTCAAAAAGTTAGGAAATATCACTAACAACAAAAATTAAAGTGTTTCTGAATATGAAAATTTGTAACTAAAATGTAAATAAGAAGCAACATATAAGCTACTAGAACACATGAGGTGATAGACACATGACCAATTTTGAGGAAAGTTTAGTCAAATTTCATAAGAAATTTTTCTAAGTGCATGAATAATAATAACCAATTAAAAAGGCAAAAATAACACGAGAAGAAGCCACCAAAATATGACAAAATACCTAGTAAGGAATTTGAAATTTGAAGTTCCATAGATTTGAAATTCCATTGTCCAAATTCAAACATGCTGGGGAGAATTGAATTGAAGCACAAATGCAAAAAGCATGGTATAACAACTAGAGATCTAAAGATTGTCTCCAYGATACGTAGAGAAAAGTGAAACAACAGCAGATGGAGAATCAGACATGAACAGGTCCTACTGCAATGAGTGAACCGCTTGTCAAGCTACAACCAAGTTTACCAAGTAAAGTAGTAGAGATTATTCTCAGGCTTGCATAGAGGTGAACCAGACCATCCTCAAGAGTGAAATGTTAACGAGAGAGATTAGCCATATAACATGTTGACTGATAAAAGAAAGAATGTGCAATAAGTGAAAACGAGTAAAAAATTCATGCTAGAAATATGCTCATTCTTGCATTACTTGTCCTCATACACAGTATGAACAACATTACTTCCATACATTAATCAAGATACTTTGAACCAGCAATGCAAGGTTTTGGGTGCAGGTCAAGTAATTCTGTATCTATTTCTCAAAATAAAGGCAACTATGCATCTACAAGGTGATAAATAGATCAGAACTTATATAATAGGCCATAGGTCGCTGTCTTCTCTTCTAAACATTACTTCTTCTAAACTTCACTAAAAACCCTGAACACGAAATCCTACCATTTCTTATGTCATACCAATACCTTGTGGATAGTGTTAACTCTTTGAGAACATGTCCAATAGAATGTTTTGCTCTGATGGAAACCATCGGAACTACTTTGTTATTGATATTTAAAATATTTTTGTAATATGTCATTACAGATGATTGTTGTAAAATTCTTGTACAAGCATATGACAATTTGAGAAAAAGCAAAGTGTTACATACCCTGCGTGTGGTTATTGATCCTTCTATCTTCATGATTGGGTTGCCTAGGATGCCAGCACCCACCATGATGAGACCCGTTCAAGCACATTCTCTAAACAGTGATGGTATATCTATTGCCTGATAAAGCAAATTTGATCAACAAAAGTTCCACAATAGATAGCTTTGATATGGTGGTCTGATGAAGGTATACCTATTGTTTAAGAAAATTATAAAACAAGATATTTATTCCCCTTTTCTTGATAGGGTTATTTCAAGTACACAATATACATGCAAGAATGTCAAAAAATATAGCTTAAGGGATTTATGTAGCGACATGGAATTACAAAAAAGTAATATATCTTTTGCACAAGGAAACATTATTGTTTTTCATGAATTGTGCTATTAAAAATGATATCTTTCAACATTTCTTGTTAGTAGAAATAAGGTACGTGGTATTGCACATGAAGTATTATCATTGGCAATATTTGGAGCCTCTTTTATCTTTACCTCTTTTATCTTTCTCATAAGAGCAAAATGATAAATACAATTGTGTAACTTTAATTAGGATTTACCATTCCGAAGGAGATTTGGTGCCATAAGATAATAGTTAAATAATCACAATTTAAATTTAGGCTTCTTACGAGTTCCCTTTTTTTCTTAATAGTCGTTGGAATACTAGCAAATGTTAAATTCTTCCTCATAATAGTTTAAAATTAATTTTTTATACAATAAACTGTCCCAAAAAGAATTGAATTATTATTCAATCAGAAAACAAATATCTAAAACTACATTTAAACTAGTACAAACTTAAACACCTACACAATTTCGAATGAACTTCAACGAGTAAATTTGTAATTTATTCTACAGGCCATAAGAGTGAGAAAGACTAGGCCTTCGACTCTAGTTCCAACGTTGATAATGATTTTCCTAGAAGCCATTTTATCCTTGACAGTTGAGTAAGTAGAAGAAATATACAATCTTGAAGGAAGAAGACATACGATGTCGTCAAGAAGTCGATACCACCAGAGTTCTCACTATTCTCTCTATACTAAAGGATTTTATGTCATATATGATCAATATAGTTAGAGGAACTTATAGTTTCATTTCCATGTTCATTTTGACACTTATTACTTAAATAAAAATTTTAAAAAGTTTCACTTCATTTTTTTAAATTAATATTAGCTTCATGCCCGAATGATGCATGGATACTTCATCAACTAGATGTCAAAAATGTCAATTAAATATCACCAAAAAGTTTCCAACCATCTCTTTGTACCAAAGGATTTTGTTCCTTGTACAATCAATATAGTCAGAGGAATTTCTGGCTTCATTTCCATGTCCGTTCTGCTACATATTGCTCAATAACAATTCAATAGTTTCACTTCGAGTTTTTAATGTAGTACTAGCATCATGCCCGTTCATTGCATGGATAGTATGTGATGACCCGCCCTCCCTTAGGTTCCATTGGGGCTGTACAAGCATCATTTGCCTCTCTGCAGTTGATACAGTTGAATATTTAAAGCAACTAAATCCATAAATTCGAATATGAACATCTCATTAATTACAACACTTACAATGTATATGATTCTAAAATTTACAACACTAAACATCATAGTACAATAGTCCAAAATAATAAAGAACCACCCTCAGTGACAGAACATTCATTCTGATCATTACCAATGATTAGAGCTCTTAGAATTTCACCAAAACTTATGTACAACATGACTTTTCTAAAACTGAAGTCACCGGACTTCAGTACTCGTCTGTACCTGTCACTAAAACATATAAAATTAAATAAGCTAGGCTCAGTGAGTTCCATGAGTGTGTGATAGTGTGCAGTTTTAAGAATAATATCCATAAAGCATGATAATTCAGTTTCATGAGAAAAGATCAACTGTTAATGTAAAATCATTACCTAAAATTGGATAGTTCAAAAAATTAAATTCTGGAACTAAAGAAACATGCAAGAAAACTCTTCATATCATGTATAAGGTTAAGAGAATCAAACCTTAACCATAAGAGATTTACTCTACGGGTTCAAGATTTACCAACCTTATAGCTCAGAATACGCATGCGATTTACAACCGAACCCCATGTATAACGGTAACAATTTAGTCGGCTAGCCGCTGCTATAGGAGTTGGTTGCCTCTGGGTTAAACCTCCTAACCAAGGGTACGAGCATCCAATATATACTGTGGGTATGATATGATGCAATTGTCTAGCTGAACGGATCCGATCCACTATAGGTATGGACCACAAATTGGACCATTTGGTAATTCGTAAAGTACTATTGTCCAAGTGACTCAAGAGATTCTTACGCTGGGGACCAGCCAAAAACGCAATCTTTTATCCACCAGAATAGTACTTGGAGTCACTGATGCAGTACTCATTCATTTCAATATAACCACAATTCAATAACAAGTTGGTGTACACGATAATTGATAATGTCATAAAATTCATGTCAAATATGAAAACAACTATTCAAAATTCSAAATTCAAATTTTCATGTTAATTGAGTAACAAAACTACTGATACTCAAAAGTTCATAAAATAGAGGAATTCAGAATTAAGCATATGAGAAATTTTATAAAACTTATCTAGATTATGCTTAAATGAAAATAAGCAGATTTTGCGGTGTTTTAAAAGATAGAGGAACTCACCTGAATATTCTTAATTCGCGCACTAAATTTTTAAATCCCTTGATTATGACATTCTATTATCAGATTATACAATATTGTTTATATCTATAGATGAGGTTACGATAATTCTAGAAAATAAACTATTTATTAAATGCCACCTGGGATCTTACAACTTAATGAATCCGAATTTGGGTTTTTGGAGAAATTATTTTATTTAATCTAATATCTTAAATAATGGTCCGAGGTTCACAATAGTAATCAAAGTCCTTAATAACAATAATTAATAGCCCAAACTTATAAGTCCAACAATTCATAATGGCAGTCTATTCGTTTAAAATAATGTCCAAGATCCAATTTTGTGATTTAGTCCATTTCCAATTTAAAGCCCAATAAGATATCCCACAAGATTCAATATCRTTTKGGCTTTTACCAAATTAGAGCTCAAGGAAATGTTCTGGGYTGTTATTTCGAAAGCCCAATTTCTTTGTAAACCAACCAACATTGTCTATTAAGCCCAAAAATTTTATCTTAAAACTCAATTCTGCCKGGACCTTTCCTAATTTAGMATCTAAGGAATGTTATGTTTTCAGCTATTAATTCAAAAGCCCAAACAACTTCCTCACTAAAGCCCATCATTTATACTCTCTCCATTTAACATTTTGAGAAATGTTTCGACACAGGGTAATTGATGCTAGAGCAGGAATGCACAGCATGAACTATAAAATTTGTCTTGCATTACCTCAATTTGAATCATATAAAAGTATACATCTTTGATGCAGCTAATTTGTCCGTGAAAATCATATTCAAAATTCAAAATATTATAGGATAAGTATTAGATAGGATCTAGATAGTCCTAAAGGTTCACCACATAAACAAGAAAGCTAGCATATCTGAGTGAAGAAAAACAGAGCATGAAGTAGTTAAAAGAAACAAACCAACATATATAAAAGTTTAACTTGATTATGATAACTAATAGTGATAAACTTGGGAAGCAATTGCAGTGACTCCAAGAAATGAACATCATTGATTCATTTGCATCAAAAAAAATAAGGTTTACCAAATACTTCTGCTTTCTGTAACAAGCTAAACAAAGGGGGAAAAGGAGAGAAGAAAGCCCTAACAGACAGAGAGGGAGAGAGAAAGAAGGAGAGAGTGTATGTTGATTATCAAAGAGCCAAACAAGAAAAGGAGAAGAAGAACTAAAAATTAATCATGCACAGGAGAAGGAAAAAAAGAAACTCAAAAGCAAGAAGAATGCAAAGAAAAGTTGAGGCTGCGAAGTCCAAGTAATGTGGTGTGTTGGTAGCGAGAGAAAAAAAAAAGGTTTAGGAGTAAAGACGGTGAAATAGAAAGAAACAAAGAAATTAGGGGAGGGGAAAAAGAAGAAGTGAGAAGTTGGAGAGAAGAAAGAGTAGCGTGGGTTTCTTGGAGGAGACAAAAGTGAGTGGAGTTAGGTGAGAGAAAAGGGGAAAGTGATGTGAAAGAGAGAAAGACATCAAGATRAATCTTTCTATCCTATTTTTTCTATTTATTACTATTACTTTTTGAATAATAAATAAGTAAAAATGTAATGGGTCAAAATTGACCAAATAAATAATTA
>MEJB01000067.1:450930-485018 GCA_001752375.1 Rhazya stricta
AAGAGAGAATTCTCCTCTCCCCTCCTTCCCTGCGCCGCGCCGCGGCGCCTGCCACCCCACCGATTAATCTCCTCTCCTCCTGCCGGCTCGCTGCCCGCCAGCGCCACGCTCCCACCATTTGTATCTTCTTCGCCTTATATTGCCGCCTGCGGCCCCCCCGTTTCAAACTCCCACCCTCTCGCCCCTCCTGCCAAGATCCGACCGCTGGCCTCGTCGTGCTCGCAGCTCTCTTCTCCTGTCCTTTCCCCTCCACGGGCGCCGCTTGAAGTGGCCCCACTTTGGGCCACGGTTTTTGCCGAATTCGGACATCTCACGCGCCGCTGCTCGAACGGGAGGAGCGCCCGCGCTCTTCTCCGATTCCCCTCTGCGCTCTCGGTACTCGCCAGCGCCCGACCTCAACACTCCAGATCCGAACCGACCTCGCGGCTCCGCGCGCAACCAGCGGCCGTCGCCGGCGTAATCATCCTGCCGACGAATCTCCCTCAAAAACAAGAAGCTAAAAGTGACAGAATTGCCGCCGTCGGTCTCTGATCTGCCGCCGCCATTCTTCTCCTCTGCTCACATTTTCCTCCTCCGATCAGAAGCATGATCCTTGGCTGCGCCGTCACTCCTGCCCTAATCTGCTGTTATGCGCGGTAAGCCTCGCCGGTTTCAGAAGCGGCGCGGAAGTCCGACCAGGAAAACAGATTGCCTGTCCGACGAATTTCTGGCCAGAAACAAGGCTTCGCACTCAGATGCCAGATCCCAACTGGTGCCCTCAGCCAGCACCAGGCCCCGCCAGGTGCCCAGCGTGCGGACGCCCAAGGCGTCCCATTGAGCGCAGCCCAGGCGCCCCAGCGAGACGCCAGGCGTCCCAGTGGGGTGAACGCTCAGCGCCCAAGAGCGCGACGCGCAAGGCGCCCAGTGCGCGACGCGACGTTCTGTGCCCGACGACGCTCAGGCGCAGCGACGCAGACGCCACAGGACCATTGGTGCAGTCTCTTGAACGCACGTTCGGAATCCATTACCGCTTCTGCAACATCCCGAATATCGGAATTTAAGGGTGAAACGCTAACATTTAATATTAAACTTATATGACCTCTAATAAATATACYTTGACGTGAATTCATGGGGAATGTAATAGGTAGGTTTATACCCGAGCTAAGGAGTCAGATTGTACCCTTAAAACTTAATATGCAATATTATGAKAACTAAATGGGATTTATAAACTTACAAAGGACATTGTTGGATTAACCACATAATATTTAAGTTGAAACAATCGAAACTAAGTAGACCCTCCTCTGTAATCAACTAGGTTATTTCGAGGGGCTTACGTTGAGGTCGATTGGAGAAGTCCAATTCCAACTTAAGTAAGAAATTGTTTACGTACAGGACTTCGGGTAAGTAATCCTCTCATTCATATCATTATAAATAAATGAATTTGAACGCTTTTAATTATTGGAATATGTGTTGTATGAAATTTTATATTGATGTGTGGAATTGTGATGAAAGTTGATTTGTTCAGATTTAGTAGTA
The DNA here is from genome assembly GCA_001752375.1 of Rhazya stricta. NCBI lineage: Eukaryota > Viridiplantae > Streptophyta > Magnoliopsida > Gentianales > Apocynaceae > Rhazya > Rhazya stricta. The sequence continues at coordinate 452,446 of MEJB01000067.1, forward strand.
CTTTATGTTGAAGAATGCTGTTGTGTTTTCATATCATGTACTATTTATTGAACGTTATATTATAATATTGAATGCGTTTCATGGCATGAGCATGTAGCTAGAAGTTTACATCACATTTGGCATGAGCCGTGCACGCATTTAGGAAGTGCACGGTTAGAAAATGAAATTTTGAAGAAAAAGGTTAAAGTTTTGGAAATGTTAAAGTTTTAAGAAAGGAGTGTAATACTAGCCACAAAAGATGTGAGTGGGAAATGAGGCGTGGGGGACCAGCGCACCCGACCCTACCCTCTTGGAGGGTAAGTAAGAATGGAATGTTTACCTCCTTAGAGGTGGAAGAATGGAAAGAAAACCTTTTTTTGAATGTTAATCGCTTTGCGGTTCTACCGGTAGGAATGGAATCGGGTTCCAAATAACTATGGCCCACTGCATAGCTATGTGGCTAGGCTTTACACTCTAGTGAGCTCGCGAACGAATGAAAGGAAATGGAAAGTTTTATTGTAAGTGAATTTTGAAGAGAATGTTTGTAATGAATTTTGAAAAGGGAATGTTTTTGGAAGGTTTTTCATTGAAAAGGGGGAACTTGAATCTTCATATGTATGACATGTTCATGCATTCATGCTTAATGTTTTTGGAAGGTTTTTCATTGAAAAGGGGGAACTTGAATCTTCATATGTATGACATGTTCATGCATTCATGCTTGTGGGCTAGCTTGGATACCCGGGGAATTGGTTTTGTGTTACATATATAATTTAAGAAATATCCTAATTCCAAACTTTTATAATAATAACATCTAAATTCTCACACAGTCACATTTTACGAGGYTTYCTATTACRGATGATAGCTAGTAAAGATTTAGGATTTTACATAGTTCATCAATTAGATGTCAAAAATTTCAATATGCATTACATTGACAACCAAAAACGTTTTCGACAAATTTAAAAACAGTCATTCAAATTAAAAAGACCAAAAATGGTTCCAAATATGAAAAGTGAAATTCAAAAAATGCTGCCCTAGAAACCCTCTAAATATTATTTCTTATGGACTTCACTAAAAAGCTTAACATGGTTAACAGACATCTCGTGGTGCCTTGTCCAACCCAAACTAATATAACAAACCACCTAATGTTTTAAGAATTTTTATGAAAAATGAATCCTAGTAGCCTTTTGATTCATTGGAAGATAACTTGGAGAATACATCACACCCAAAAACCCTTTGATTCATCGGAATAGAACTGGGAACATGCATCACACCCATAGCTCTTTGACTCATCAGCAAAGAAGTGGGAGAATGCATCACACCAATAGCCTATTGATTAATCGGAATAGAACCGAGATAATGCATCACATCCATAGACTGTTGATTCATTGGAATAGACCGAGAGATTGCATCACGCCCATAGCCTGTTGATTCATTGGAATATTTGTGATAAATTAACTGTAGCACTTCTATTATCGCATTCTATATGACAAATTTAATTCCATTCCTCAGGATAAGTATTCTAAAAACATTCAGGTCCARAGAAGATCCACCACATACGGTCACAAAGAAGAGACTAGTTCACATAGAAGATACTATGAAGCAAAGAAATACTTGTGGGATGGAATTCTAAGAATTTCYGGAACACCAATACCTCCATTTCATGTGTCATCCCAATACCATGTGCACAGTGTTTCCTCTTTGAGAAGATGTCCAGTAGAATGTCTTACTGTAATCGAAACCACCTGAACAACTTTGTTATCGATATTTAAAACTTTTTTGTAATATCAGGCCATATATCTAATTGTAGAAATCTCTTCTAAATTCTTGAACACAACTATGACAATTTGAAAAAAATGAAAGATTTACATACCTCGTGTGCGGTTACTGATCCTGCTATTTTCACTTTTGGGCTGGCTAGGAGACTGCCGCCCGACATAATGAAACTTGAGCAAGCACATCCTCTAAGCAGTGATGGTATATCTATTGTCTGATGAAGTATATCTGTTTAACAAAAGTCCACCAGATAGCTTTGATACGGTAGTCTTATGAAGCTTTATCGCTTGCTTAAGAAGATAATAAACATGACATTTATTTTCTCTCCTCCAATTCTCTTTTTCTTGATAGGGACATTTGATGGATTAGATATAGACACAAGAATTCAAAATATAACTATGCAATAACGCAAAAGGTATAGCTTGAGGGATTTATGCCCGTGATGGGATTACAAAAAGCATTATAGAAAGTTTGATCTTAAAGAAAATTTGGGGCATTTTCGTGCTAACCAAACTATAGAATGCCCATTCATATAAGCAAAACCCCCTGTTGATGTTATTCTCGGCACCAAAATAAGAGTTCTATTTCCACTGACATAATAAAAAATGCTCACATTACGTTTGAAGTACTACAAACATTCCAACTATTGTTATGTGTACTTTGAATTAAATACACAAAACATTTCTATAGCTGCAAAAAACACCTAACTTAAAATATTCACTAGGGTCTTCATAATTGTTATGTGTTCCAACTATTTTGGCCACTGAATCCTTCTTGTTAAATTACTCAAAGCTCATAACTAAGTCTATTGTTACTTGCATCACCAATTAAGCCCGAGAAAAATGTCATAATGGTTATTAGGATTATGGTAGCTAGCGTTGCTTTAGAATTGTAACACCCTCAGATTAGGAACTGTCCTAAGCTGAGAATGTTACATCATTCTACTCAAAAATAAACAACTATCAATTTAAAACGCAACCTTTATTCAAAACTAAAATCAGCGGAAGCCTTTTATTTCAACCATTGGAAAACAAAAATCACAAAAACTTCAAGAATTTAAAACATTCAGAAATGTTAATCTTATTACATAAAATAAGTTGAAAACCAGTTCTCGGATATCAAAGCTCGCCCACAAGCAACCTCCTCGTCCCATCTGGTTACATATCATCTGCAATAAAACCTAAGGAAAAGAAATGAGCTAAAAAGCTCAGTAAGTAACCTCATGCATGAATGCATGAACATGTCCTACATGTCGTAAAATTTTAAAGTTTCGCCTTTTAAGTGAAATTTTTTTTAAAACATTCCCTTTTCAAATTTCTTTACAAACATTCCCTTCAAAATTCACTTACAATAAAAACTTTCCATTTCCTTTCATTCGTGAGTTCACTAGAGCGTAACGCCTAGCCACTAAGCTTGCAGTGGGCCATTCTTATTTGGAACCTGATTCTATTCCTACCGGTAGAACCGCAAAGCGGTTAACATTCAAAAAAGGTTTTCTTTCCATTCTTTCACCTCCAAGGAGGTGAACATTCCATTCTTACCTACCCTCCAGAGGGTAGGGTCGGGGAGCCGGTCCCCCACGCCCCATTTCCCACTCATATCTTTCATGGCCAGGTTTACAGTCCTTCTCGAAAGCTTTAACATTTTCAAAAATTCACCTTTTCCTTTTAAAATTCCATTTCCTAAACCCTTCACCCTCTAAGTGTGTGAAAGGCTCATGCCAAATGTGATGTAGAATTCTAACTACATGCTCATGACATGAAACACATATAACCTTATGTAATATAACGTTCAACACATAGCACAGGATATGAAACATAATAGTAGATAACATATTCTTTAACATAAGGGTGCTACTAGATACAAACACATTAACATTCTTCACAATTACACACATCAACATAGAATCTCATACAAAACATATTAAAGCAATTAAAAGCATTCAATTTCATTCATTTATAATGTTAATGAAATGAGAGGATTACTTACCTGGAGTCATCTACCTAAACAGGTTCTTACTTAAGTTGTGAAATGTACTTCTTCAATCGATCTCAACGTAAGGCCTCGAAATAACCTACTTGATTACAGAAGGAGGGTCTACTTAGTTTCGATTGTCTCAACTTAAGTATTATGCGGTTAATCCAACAATGTCCTTTATAAATTTATAAATCCAATTTAGTTCTCATAATATTGCATATTACGTTTTAAGGGTACAATTCGACTCCTTAGCTCGGTATAAACCTACCTAACTATGTTCTCTCTTAAATTCACTTCAAGGCATATTTATTTACAAGTCAAACAATTTCAATATTAAGTGTTAGCGTTTCACCTTAAAATTTACGATATTTGGATATTGCGGGAGCGGTAATGGATTCCCGAATGTGCGTTCAAGCGATGTGCACAACGGCCCTAGGCACCTGGGCGTCAGGCGCCTGGGCACCCGGCACTAGCACTAGGCCCCAAGGCGCGCGCTGGGCGCTTGCTGGGCACCTAGTGTCTCTGGGCGCTGGGCCGATCTGGAACTGCTGAGTGCTAGTCTTGATGCTGTCCACTCGTCTTGGCCAAAAATGCCTCAACTGACCAACAATGTTTCTGTCGACTTCTGGCGACTAGCTGACCGCAAGGAACAACCGGCGACGCGGGCAGCAAGAACAAAGGGCCAAATCAACAGCCAACTGTAAAGGTTTAGCTTCAGTTTTGAGGGGAAGATTCGTTGAGCAGACGGAGAAAAACACAGCGGYGGCAGATCTGGTTGCTCTTACACAGAAAGAGAGGATGGCGGCAGATCTGGCGACAGTGTTGCATGGATCGGTCGCCCTACAGAGAAAGAAAAATAACGACAGTGGGCTTGGCAACAGTATCGCATAGGTATGGTCAATCTTACAGAGAAAGACAAATAACGACGGCGGGCCTGGCGACAGTGTCCCACAGTTTTGGCCGCTCTTACATAGAGGGAGAGGATGGCGGCAAATCTGGCGACAGTGTCGTACAGATCGGTAGCCCTATTGAGAAAGAAAATTAACGACGGTGGGCCTGGCGATGGTGTCGCACAGGTCCTGTCACTCTTACAGAGAAGGAGAGGAGGAAGATGACTTACTGGATCTGGTAGGCGCGGTTGCTCTGGCCGAACGTCCGCTAGTCTGAGTGGCACACAACAATCATTTCGGGCTGGTGCTACAACTACATGAGAGATGACAGCGTCTCCAAATGAGCAGCGTTGGTAGCAATGGCTGGTATCACCGATCGGACTGCGATCGGTGGTGGCGTTGACAAAGGAACGAAAAGAATAGAGAAGGAGAAGCTGGGAAAGAGTCACAACGAGTAGCGTCGTGTCAGGCAGAGGGGGAGGCGGCACGATGGTGGCAGCAACTTAGGGTTTCACAGGGGAAGAAGATGAATTTCTTTAAGTTTTTCTTTTTCTTTTTTTTCTTTTCTTTCTTTTTATTTTCTTATATATTTTACTTTATTTTCTTTTTTTAATACTTTTGGGCCGAAACTCAACTCGTCGGGTCTTCCYATCCAAATCTAACCAAAACTCGTAAATTAAACGTAACAGGCTTCCTTTCGATAAAAGCCCAACTTCTGACTTAATTAATAAATAGGCCCATAAGTCGAGCCTTTAGCCAACGATAACTCTTATTTGACACGGACAACATTTTCGCACCTATTAAACATGTGATTTAAAAATATTAATCATATAAAATGTCCAACCCTAGTTGGCACACAAATTTCACGCAAAATCGAACAAATTTAATAAAGAAAAAATTCGGGGTGTTACAAGAATATTGAAGGATGAACTCTATAGCGACTTATGTGACAATATATTTACTACTTGATCTAGGTCCCAAGCTTTAGCTGAGTACCTAGGAAATCATGCCCACAGGCAAGTCCCCTTTAAACAATTTTTCGTAAAAATTCTTTTGCGAGTTTATGTAAAGCTAGTTTCGAATGCTTACTCAAAGTTACTGAGTTATTGAGAATTTGAAAATGTTGTCATGATTTCAGGCAAATCCATTTTTAGCTGAATCTTGGATAAATGTGCATTAATTTATCTTATGGAAATAGTACACTTGACATGCTATGGACATCACCTTCTAAAAGGCTTTTGTTAAATTGATTTTTAACGCTGTTCATGAAAATTTATGAAGCCCAATTTCTTGTAAACTAGCTAACATTGTCTATTAAGCCTAAATAATTTAATCTTAAAACTCAATTCTGTCTGGACCTTTCCTAATTTAGAATCTAAGGAATGTTATGTTTTTAGCTATTAATTCAAAAGCTGAATCAACTTTCTCACTAAAGCCCATCATTTATACTCTCTACGTTTAACATTTTGAGAAAAGTTTCAACACAGGGTAATTGATGCTAGACTAGGAATGCAAAGCATGAACTATAAAATTTGTCTTGCATTACCTCAATTTGAATCATATAAAAGCATACATCTTTGATACAGCTAATTTATTCGTGAAAATCATATTCAAAATTCAAAATATTATAGGACAAGTATTAGAGAGGATCCAGATAGTCCTAAAGGCTCACCACATAAACAAGAAAGCTAGCATATCTAAGTGAAGAAAAACAGAGCATGGAGTAGTTAAAGAAACAAACCAACATATATAAAAGTTTAATTTGATTATGATAACTAATAGTGATAAACTTTGGGAAGCAATTGCAGTAAGTCCAGGAAATGAACATCATTGATTCGTTTGCATCAAAGAAAAAAAGGTTTACCAGCTACTTCTGCTTTCTGTAACAAGCTAACAAAAGGGGGAAGGAGAGAGAAGAAAGCTCTAATAGACAGAAAGGGAGAGAGTTTATGTTGATTATATAATAGCCAAACAAGAAAAGAGAAGAGGAACTGAAACTTAATCGTGCACAGGAAAAGAACAAAAAAGAAACTCAGAAGCAAGAAGATTGCAAAGAAAAGGAGAGGCGGCGAAGTAGTCCAAGTAATGTGGTGTGTTGGCAGCGAGAGAAAAAAATGGTTTAGGAGTTTAGAAGGTGAAATAGAAAGAAATGAAGAAATTAGGAAAGGAGAAAAAGAAGAAGTGAGAAGTTGGAGAGAAGAAAGAGTAGCGTGGGTTTCTAGGAGGAGACAAAAGTGAGTGGAGTTAGGTGAGAGAAAAGGGAAAAGTGCTGTGAAAGAGACAAAGACATCAAGATGAATCTTTCTGTCCTATTTTTTCTATTTATTACTAGTACTTTTTGAATAATAAATAAGTAAAATAACGTAATGGGTCAATACTAAATAGTTCCAGGATTTTATTTTTCATCCAATAAAATATTATTCTTTGAATTCCTTCAAACTAACAAACCAAATTAATATTCATTTATTTAAAGTAATTAGTAAATTATATATATATATATATATAATTCAAGAAATATCCTAATTTTAAACTTTTATAATATTAACATCTAAATTCTCACATAGTCACATTTTACGAGGTTTCCTATTACGGATGATAGCTAGTAAAGATTTAGGGTTTTACATAGTTCATCAATTAGATGTCAAAAATTTCAATTTGCATTACATTGACTACCAAAGACATTTTCGACAAAATTAAAAACAATCACTCAAATTAAAAAGACCAAGAACGATTCCAAATATGAAAAGTGAAATGYAAAAAATGTAGCCCTAGAAACCCTTTAGATATTATTTCTTATGGAATTCACTAAAAACCTTAACATGGTCAATAGATGTCCCGTGGTGCCTTGTCCAACTCAAACTAATATAACAAACCACCTAACTTTTAAGAAGTTTTATGAAAAATGAATCCTAGCAGCCTTTTGATTCATTGGAAGATAACTGGGAGAATACATCACACCCGAAGCCCTTTGATTCATCAGAATAGAACTGGGAGCATGCATCACACCCACAGCTCTTTGACTCATCAGAAAAGAAGTGGGAGAATGCATCACACCAATAGCCTGTTGATTAATCARAATAAAACCGAGATAATGCATCACACCCATAGACTATTGATTCATTGGAATAACAGGGAGATTACATCACGCCCATAGCCTGTTGATTCATTGGAATATTTATGATAAATTAGCTGTAGCACTTCCATTATCGCATTCTATATGACAAATTTAATTCCATTCCCCAGGATAAGTATTCTAAAAACTCTGAGGTCCAAAGAAGATCCACCACATACGGTCACAAAGAAGAGAGTACTTCACATAAAAGATACTATGAAGCAAAGAATTACTTATGGGATAGAATTCTAAKAATTTGCSGAACAYCACTACCTCCATTTCATGYGTCATCCGAATACCATGTGGACAGTGTTTCCTCTCTGAGAAGATGTCCAGTAGAATGTCTTGATGTAATCGAAACCACCAGAACAACTTTGTTATCAATATTTAAAACATTTTTGTAATATCAGGCCATACATCTAATTGTAGGAAGCTCTTCTAAAATTCTTGGACACGACTATGGTAATTTGAAAAAAAATGAAAGAGTTACATACCTCGTGTGCTGCTACTSATCCTCCTATCTTCACTTTTGGGCTGGATAGGGGACTGCTGCTCGACATAATGAAACTTGAGCATGGACGTCCTCTAAGCGGTGATGGTATATCTATTGTCTGATAAAGTATATCTGTTTAACAAAAGTCCTCCAGATAGCTTTGATACGGTGGTCTTATGAAGCTTTATCTCTCGCTTAAGAAGATAATAAACATGACATTTATTTTCTCTTTTCCAATTCTATTTGTTGATAGGGATATTTGATGGATTAGATATAGACACAAGAATGTCAAAATATAAATATGCAATAACCCAAAAAGTATAGCTTGAGGGATTTATGCCCGCAATGGGATTACAAAAAGCATTATAGAAAGTTTGATCTTAAAGATAATTTGGGGCATTTTTGTGCTAACCAAAATATAGAATGCCAATTCATATAAGCAAAACACTTTGTTGATGTTATTCTCGGCACCAAAATAAGAGTTCTATTTCCAATGACATATTAAAAAATGCTCACATTACGTTTGTAAGTTCTGCGAACATTCCAACTATTGTTACCTGTACTTTGAATTAAATACACAGAAAATATTTCTAAAGCTGCAAAACACACCTAACTTAAAATAAGGGGCTTCATAACTGTTATGTGTTCCAACTATTTTGGCCATTGAATCCTTCTTGTTAAATTACTCAAAGCTCATAACTAAGTCTATTGTTACTTGCATCACCGATTAAGCCTGAGAAAAATGTGATAATGGTTATTAGGATTATAGTAGCTAGCTCTACTTTAGAATATTGAAGGATGAACTCTATAGTGACTTATGTGACCGTATATTTACTACTTGATCTAGGTCCCAAGCTTTAGTTGAGTACATAGGAAATCATGCCCACAGGTGATTTCCCTTTAAACCATTTTCTGTAAAAATTGTTTTGTGAGTTTATGTAAAACTATTTTCAAATGCTTACTCGAAGTTACTAAGTTATTGAGAATTTGAAAATGTTATCATCATTTTAGGTAAATCCATTTTTAGTTGAATCTTGGATAAATGTGCATTGGTTTATCTTATGGAAATATTACACTTGACATGCTATGGATATCACCTTCTAATGACTTTTGTTAAATTGATTTTTAACACTGTTCATGAAAATTTATGGAAATGCACTTAGCTTGACATGGTTTGATTGAAACACGCTTGTTAGGACTTGATGGATTAGATGGAATACTCTGTCGGCAACTYCGGATAACTTGTTTGCCACATAAAGTACTGTGTTTCTTGATTCCCAGCATAAGGACCTCTCATTCCGCCCAAACGTTAGCATCTGGGTTAGTCAAAACTTGACCAAAGTCTATGCTAATGCTTGTGGTGGATAGTAGCCCTTGGGTTAAAACTTCATGTATGGATTTGAACATCACGATAATGTTTAACGTAAAATTACGATATGAGATAAATTTTACCACCTTTATGTGATTTACCATCATAAAGCTTTCCCTCCATTGACAACTCCCACAAACCATTCAAGGATTGCAAAAGAAAACATTGCGCCACCACTTCTTGTCAAAAAATAAAACGCCATCCCCACCGTGGACACCATCTCCAGCACACACTCAAAGCTATGAACAAAGGGTGGAAACTACTCTTAGATTTCATGTGAACCTATTTGATGTGAGTGTTATGAATGTGAGCTTATACTTATCCTAATTGGAAATACCAATGCATAGTATGATGTTATGAATGTCAGCTTATGTGTTGATACTTATCAAAATTGGATATATAGAATGCATACTATGATGATTGATTAGATATGTTGAAGACTTGTGTTTTCCTAGAAAGTTTCAAGGCACATAGTTTTAATGTAATGTCATTGAGACAATTCAAATTCAACTATGTTTGGCTTGTCAATGGACTACTCTAATATTCTGCTTGGCATGATAAATATAGTGTTTGTGTTCATATGAAAACCCAAAAGAGGAAGATTGTATAAGAATAGTTTTTTTGGAGTTATATCATATGATCAAATATTCAAAATGATTTTAATTGTGCCCATATTCTTGCCCTAATTTATTCTACAAATATATATTTAGCATATGATTAATAGGATATATCTATGTTTATATTGTAGGTATTTTATTTATCTGCATGGAGTGTTTTGATATAGATAATTTTGTATACAAGTTTAAATATTAAATAGTGTGACTTTGATATCTTTAACATATGATTAATAGGATATATCTAGATTTATGGTGTAGGTATTTTATTTATCTACATGGAGTGTTTTGAATTAGATAATTTAGTATACAAGTTTCAATGTTAAAAGTAGGAGTCTGATGTATCCTTATTAGAATTGTCCTAATTCTTGTAGAACTTGTATCTTGTGTAGTCCTTTCTTATACAACTTATCTAACCCTAAATATTCTGATATATATGTTGGCTTTTAGTGAAGGTTGCTTGAATGAGACTAGAGCTAACAATGTAATTTTGAGCTTGAAAAAAGTGTTGTTCAGGATGTAGGCATTCATGCCATACCATATTCAATCATGTCTCCTACGTTTTTATTGTTTCCTCATTCTCCTAAATGTTAATTGCTTAAGTAAGCTACCGAATAAACATATTAATGAAAGTACTAATGAACACCGTACACATTACACGTGCCATTTCCTCTGTCATTCCAATAGGATTTGGATAGTATTTACTCTTGGAGAACTATCCAATAAAATATCTTGCTCTAACGAAAACCACAAGGACCACTTTGTTATTTACATTTAAAACATTTTTGTGATTTCATACGATATATCTCATTGTAGATACTTGTTCTAAACTTTCTGAACAAGCATATGAAAGATTGAGAGAAAGAAAAGAGTTACATATCTAGTGTGTGGTTACTGATCCTCCAATCTTCATGGTTAGGCTGTCTAGATGATCGCCMCCTAACACAGTGAGACCTATGCATGTATATCTATTGTCTAATGAAGCAGATATGTTCAAAAAAAAATCAACTAGATACYTTTGATATGGTAGTATCATGAAACTACATCTACTGTTTAAGAAAATCATAATATGGTATTTAGTTTGATATGGTATTTAGTTTCTCTCCTCCTACTCTCTTTCTCTTGATAGGGATATTTGAGGTACTAGATATGCACAAGAATGTCAAAATATAACAATGCATTTACCCAAAATGTTGAAGCAGAGCAGAAGCAGTTTCGGAGAAAGCAACTATTGTGACCTACAAAGAAGTATCAATATTTGCACCATTCTATGTTTATAGAGGCTAGCTGTCTTCAAATCTTTAAGTGTTCATAAAGACTAGCTGTATGTGAGTGTTTCTACCATTACTAGGACAAAAACAATCCAAATGGATGATAACATGTTAAAAAGCTACAAGGTCATGTGAAGGATGGGGTGCAGCTAAGAGAGAGAGATTTACGCCCATGACATGGGATTATAAACAAGAAAGATAGAGAATTTGGGGAATCCTCATGCTAGCCAGACTATCGAATGGGTACTGACATAAGCAAGACTAGCAATTGATGTTGTTCTCATAACGAAGACAAGAGTCCATTTGCTTTTTTTCATGTCACCAAAATAAAAGATCTACTTCCACCAGTTCATTTTCTTGTCCATATCACCAACAAAAAAGTAATAGTTCCACCGTCATGCTGAAAGAAATGTTCACTTCACGTGTTAAGTACTGTGGGCATAATTTTGAATTATTTCTATGTGTACTTTGAATTAAATACACCCAAAAAATATTTTAAGGCTGCAAAATCCAACAAAATTAAAAAAATTTCCTTGGGACTTTATTATGGATATAAAGGAGGAATTTCTCTTTACTGTTCAAGAGTTGAATTTCTTTGAGAATATTTCTCCGATGATCTCATCTTTTGATTTTTTAGATGATTATCTACTTTTCTAATTGATATAAAGTATGTGAAAATAATAAATGAATTGAATGATTATAAATAAAAAATTATATAATAACAATTTAATTTAGGGTTCTTACGAATTCCTTTTTTTTTTTTTTTGGTCGTTGGTATACTAGTAACTGTTAAATTCTACCTTATGATAGTTTAAAATTACCTTTTCTTTTGATAAATTGTCCTCAAAAGAATTGCACTACTCAGGAAAGAAATCTCTAAAGCAACATCGAAACTAGTACAAACTTAAAGATCTAGACAGTTTCAAATGAAATTCAAGGGGAAAATTCATAATTTACTCTAGAAGCCATACTTGTGAGAGAACTAGKCCTTCAATTATTATTTTTAATTAACATGCCCGTGCAATGCAAGCACAGTTCATAATTTAGATGCCAAAAATGTCAATTTATAAGATTTTGTTAAACAGGGTTTTTACATTAAATACACCACAAAACATGTTTCAAACAAATCTCGAAATAGTCACTCAACAAAAAATGAAAATGTTGCCAAAAATAAAAATTGAGATGCAAACAAAATGTAGCTTAAATATTTTGCTATAATGAAATGGTTTTTTGAATTGGTGTTTGCATATTTAGTAATGTATCTTCAAATTGATGGAGAACTTTTTAATTCCAAGTAAAGCTGTAAAATATAAAAGAAAAAAATTGAAGGAGAAAATTATATCTTTACTTATCTAAAAAAATGTTCTTCCTAAATAGTCCAATTTCCTAAAACTTTACCATAATTTTCTTTGGTTTTTTCATACGTAGAGCATAATAAAGCTGATAGTTCACTTAAAAATTTTGCAATTTCTCATGGTAAAATTCTCAAATCAATCTCAAGTGCCTCTTTGAAGGATGTTGAAGGCTTCCTAGGAATAATTGAGATAGCTATAGGACTTGAGACTAGTTCTACAATATACCAGAAAAGCAATGGAGTTGGATGATCTTATGATGGAACTGGGACCGAATTTGTAAAGGACTACTTGTCTTAGTGCCAAGAAACAGCATCAATAGTTGGTATTGCAAATATCAGTAACCATTAAATAGTTAGACCAGCACAATGATGCCCCAACGTTTCTATAAAATCAAATACCCATTAGGCACATCTACGACATTAAAAGTTGAAGCTTGTTTGCTACAAGGAATTTCGTGTTGTTTACTATCAATATAGTTAGAAAAATTTCTAGTTTCATTTCTATTTTTACAAAAATTGTTTAATAAAAAATTGAAAAGCTTCCATTTGAATTTATTTTATTAGGTTTATGCTTGTGCGAGACACAAATAGTTCATCCATTCGATATTAAAAATATCAATTTACATGATCTTTTTGAATAGAGGGTTTACATTAAATGCATGAAAAAAATATGTTTTTAGCATTGCCAAGTTCTTTAAATATGTCAAAAAATTACTTTTCTCAAAATAAAAGTTCTTTGTAGATAGTCCAAATTTTCTTCTTATTACAATGCCATAATTTTCTTTTAATAGTTTTGTCAAAACGACATTTCCCAACTTTTTTTAAGATCAAATACCCATTGGGCACACCTAAGGTATTCAAGAGCAAAGCATCTCCAGTATAAGGAACTTTGAGCTGTAGACGAACAATGTGGTTAGAGGAATTTTCTCATTCCCATGTCATTTTYATGAATATTGCTTAACAAAATTTCTGGAAGTTGTGCTTCAAATTTTTTTTTCTTTTGGTCATGCTAGCTTAATGCTCGTGTGACGAACATATAGTTCATTATTAAGTAACCACCCAATGCATCTTTTAATCTTTAATGTTCCTGATTTGAAAGTACTTTTCCAATTATCTCATCTCTTTCATGCTTTTTGATGTAAAAGATGATATCACAATAGTTTCAATTGATCTCTCTATACCAAAGGATTTTGCTCCTATATGATCAGTATAGTCAAAGAAATTTCTAGTTTCATTTCCATGTCCGTTCTAGCACATATTACTTAATAAAAATTTCGACAGTTTCACTTTAAGTTTCTTGAAGTAATACTAGCTTCATGCCATTCATTGCATGGAGTTCATCAATTAAGTAACCACCCAATACATCTTTTAACCTAAATTATWAGAATTTTTATGAAAAATATACAGTAGCAGCCCCTTGATTCATTGAAATAGAACTGGGAGAATGCATCACACCCGTAACCCTTTGTTTTATCCAAATAGAACTAGGAGAATGCATCACACCCATAGCCTGTAGATCCATCGAAATGGAACTGAGAGATTGCATCACACCCATAGAATGTTGATTCATTGAAATATTTATGCAAAAATAATTGCAGCACTTTTATTTTAATTTTCTATATGGCATATTTCATTCCATTCCTTAGGATAAGTATTCCGCTAACATGGAGGTTGAAAGAAGATCCACTGCATAAGGTGATAAAGAAAAGACTAGTTCACATTGAAGATACTATCAAGAAAAGAATTACTTGTTGAAGGAAATTCTACAAATTTATAGAACACAAATGCCTTCCATTTCCTGTGTCATACGAATACCATGTGGACAGTATTTGCACTTTGAGAACATGTCCAATAAAATTTCCTGCTCTAATGGAAACCACCAGAACCACATTGTTATCGACATTTAAAGCATTATATAATCTTGAAGGAAGAAGATAAGCAATCTCATTAAGAAGATGATATCACTGGAGCTTTCACTATTCTCTCTATRCTAAAAGATCGTTTGGTCATGTATGATCAATTTAGTGAAAGGAATTTATAGTTTCATATCCATATTCGTTTTGACATATATTGCTCAGTAACAATTTTAAAGATATGTGGCCATCAAAGATGGATTAAAAGTTTCACTTCAKTTTTTTTAATTGTTATTAGCTTCATGCCTGCGCGATGCACGAATAGTTGATGAATTAGATATCAAAAATGTCAATTTATAAGATTTTTGTTGAAAAGAGGTTTTACATTAGATGGACCTCCAAATAGATTTTCAACAAACTTGAAAACAATCACTCAAAAAATAAAAACAAAAATGTTTCCCAAAATAAAAAAGTGAATTGAAAATAAAAATATTTTGCTATGACAAATCAGGTTTTTTAAATTATTATTTGCATACTAAATGATTTCTAATTCGATTTGAATCCAAGATAAACAATTTTGGGGTTATCAAATGATACTTAGTACGGTGCAGTCAAAACAAGGWATTCTAATTCAAATTGATAGGGAACTTTTTAATTCCAAGTAAATATATCTTTATTTAAGGAGATAAAGAAAAATAATTCAAGGAGAAAAATATATCTTTATTTATCTAAATAGTAAATATTCTTCCNAATAATTTCTAATTCGATTTGAATCCAAGATAAACAATTTTGGGGTTATCAAATGATACTTAGTGCGATACAGTTAAAACAAGGTATTCTAATTCAAATTGATGGAGAACTTTTTAATTCCAAGTAAATATATCTTTATTTAAGGAGATAAAGAAAAATAATTCAAGGAGAAAAATATATCTTTATTTATCTAAAAAGTAAATATTCTTCCTAAATAGTCCAACTTCTTATAACATTACCATAATTTTCATTGCTTTTTTCATACACAGAGCAGTTCAAATTCAGCAAAGTTAATTAAGTTGGTAAAAATCAATCAAGCAAGAATAACCAACCTTACATGTTGTATCCGAGCAGCATTTCAATCTTATTTTGGAATTAGAATCTTTTATAGGTTGACTGTATTATTAAATTAATTATTATGTATTCATGTTTGATCTATTTTGTAAGTTCGTCATTATACCCACAACTATTTTAATTGTCTACACACTAGAATACACTTATCAATAGTATTTGCCTAGTCTTGATATGGATGATTTTCGAGATTTTTGTGAAGGTGGATCARTTCGTAGACCACTGTTAYGTGATGATGATAACTACCCCATGTGGAAGGCTAGGATGTGAGCATTCTTAAAAGATCTTGATAAATGAGTTTGGGTGTCTATAGTTAATGGCTATAGCCCACCACTAGTGATCAAAGATGAGAAAATCACCTTGAAACTTGTTGAGGAATAGTCTAATACTAAACTAGCTAAGGCAAATTAGAATTCTATGGCTATTCGTGCCATATTGAATGTTGTTTCTTTGTAACAAATGAAAGTTACTACAAATTGTGATATTGCTAAAGATACTTGGGATAAGTTGGAATAGACAAATGAAGGGACTCAGTAAGTAAGAAAATTGAGACTTAGGAATCTTACTATTGAGTTTGAAAACATGACAAGTGATGATGAGTCCATATCTAATTTTCATGCTGAACTATGTGATCTCGCTAATGAATGTTATGCACTTGATGCAATTTATTCTAATGCAAAACATGTTAGGAAAGTACTATGTTCACATCCTAAGAAATTCAAATCTAAGGTTACTTCTAGTGCAGAATGCAGGAACTTTGATGATTTGGATATTGATTAGTTGATTCGGTCATTTCAAACGTATGAACAATGTCTGAGAAGCTGGAGCAAAGAAAATAATACTTAAAGTGTCAAACTCATTACTTTAAGACCAATCAGTACCCTTGCAAGGATGCCTTCCACTCAGTGTCCTTCATTGTAAAGGTTAGCAGAATGTTTTCCCAAGTGCTCTATTCCATTCTACCCAAAAAATGGGAGAATGCATAGTACAAGTCTTCCAATCCATACAAGGTGTTAATGTCCTCACCCTCCAACACAACCCACACTCCTCTAACTCTAAAACGGTTGCTTTTATGCTGGTAAAATTTGCATAAAATTCTTGTAAAACAACAGGGATAGGCTTGCTGCTTGACCACAAAAGCCTCTCCAATCCCTTGCTTCAATTTGCGTTTGAACAAAGGTAGGCAAACCCATGTTGGCATCATAGGTTATTCCGAACCTTTTTCAGTCAGAGATTATAGCAAAGACTTCATTGAACCTCTATTTCGTAGCATGACTGATGAAGCATTCGTAGGCGACTTCATGGTAAGCTTGTGCTTCTTTTTTGTGGTAATAATAGTACAAACCATGGGGACAGAGGAGAGAAAATGTGGAAGCTTTGCAAAGTTAGAGTATCATGTATGTTTTCTGATGGTTGAAGGGTTTTGGAATGGATGCCAGAGGGATATGAAAGGATTGAAGAGAGGTGAAAGAACGGTTAAAGCTGCATTTCAAAAGTTGGAGCATCCCGAAAGGATGCAACCAATGTTGGAACTATAAAAAGTGGAAGCAATTTCTATCATGATTGCCTGAGMAAAGCAGTTGCCTTTTCATCTTTCGGGTGAATCTGAAATGGATTATCGGAAATTTCATAAGTCTCACACTCCTAATGCTATAGTTGGTCGCACGCTTACTATCCAGAAGTCAATGCTATACCATGCTCTGATATTAATGTCCTAAAAGATTGCGAAATAATGTTTCTTGCATCCGCACATCTCACAAAAGTTTACTAGATTCCTTACACAATCCTTACCAACCACATCAATAGATAAAAATAAAGAGAAAATATAATGACAACTAAAGACAACAAAATAATAAGGATACTAATAACACATAATTAGAAACCACATTTAAGACATAAAATTAAAACATTTATAGGGTGCCTCCCACAAGGGCTGACTTTAAAGTCACAACGTCGATTCTCAACATTCATTGTCATGGTGAGGGGATAGACATCTTTTGGTTCCTTCTTTTGCTACCGTAGTAATGTTTGAGTATTTGGCCAGTGAAAGTGAATTCATGGCCAGATTTTTATAAATTCATAGCCCCATCGGAGTATGCCTTGGTAATTTGAAATGGCCCTGACCATTACAATCCCAGGTCACCCGAAAACAACTTTAGCCTAGAATTGGATGGCAAAATATGTTGTCCTACTTTAAATTCCTTTGATTAAAGTCTTCTATCATGCCATTGCTTCATTATAGGAGTTTATCCAGCAAAGATCCTTTTGCTAAAGCATCCACCATATTTTGGGCATTGCAGGCTCAATAAATTGTAAAATGTTTTGATTTGTATCCATTGTGAAATTCCATGATGTGGACATATTCTCAATAGTTCCTGATATCATTCCCAAGCTTCACAGAAGTTTTCATCTGCAAATTATTGAAATGCTGTGATGTCATTCCTTAACTTGGCATTTTTGGTTGGAGGAAAATATTTGAATAGGAACTGTCATGCCAAATCATTCCATGAGGTGATTGAATAGGTGGTAAGGTGTTCAACCAATACTTAGCTCGATCCCTTAAAGAATAGGGTAAGAGCTTAATCCTTAATGCTTCCTTACTGAGACCATGTAACACAAACGAATCATATCACATCTAAAAATAGTCTAAGGTGTTGATATGGATCTTCGATAAACATCCCATGAAATTTTCAAATTGTTTAAAGCATCTAGAACATTACTAGTTTCAACTCAAAATGTTGAGCTTCAACAATAGTCCTGCAATCCCTAGTTCCAAGTCATCCGACATAGGTAGTGTGTAATCTTTGATAGATCTGTTGCGATCTTCAACAATTCCTCCAACATTTCATAGTACATTTGATCTTGTAGCCCTTTTTGTAGCATTATGTTCAGCAGCTAATGCAACGGCAATTTTCATTGCATTGAGTGCAACAACTAGTTCTGGCAGATTTCTCCATTCTTTTCCGGCCATTTCCTCTATTTTACTAGCACTTGAACGTTGTCTTCTCCTTTAGAATGAAAAGTCCTTCTAGTTTTTGGATCAAGAGGATACATGCTATTCTTCTTGGTCATTCATGATGGAAGATAGGCTGTCAAGAACAAAAAGGTAAAAGAATAAGAATATAGATTGGTAATATAAATTTTAAGCATTGAAAATTTTGGATACCACTTAAATAATCAACAATCCCAACAATGGTGCCAAAAACTTGATTGAARGATCGCAGTTATACAATTGACTACAACACGCAAGTATACGCGGTCATCAAGTAATAAAGAGTGAACAAGATATAGTTCCCACAAGGATTGGATATATAAGATTGGTATTACAAAACTTCTAATGTTGTTATATATTTTAGACCGCTCTTCTAAAATTCCTACATAAGAATATGCCAATTTGAGAAAAATGAAACAATCACATATATTATGTGTGGTTAGTGATCCTCCTCTTCACAGTTGAGCTGACTAGGGGACAGCTGCCTGAAATAATGAAACTTGAGCATGCACATCCACTAAGCAATGATGGTATATCTATTATATGATGAAGTAGATACGTTCAATAAAAGTCCACTAGATAGCTCTGATACAGTGGTCTGATGAAGCTTATATCTCCTGCTTAAACAGTGCATTTATTTTTTCTCCTCCTATTCTCCTTTTCTTGATTGGGGATATTTGGTATATCGAATATAGACACTAGAATGTCAAAACTTGAGGAATTTATGCCCACTACATGGGATTACAAAAAGAATGATAGAGAGTTTAAGCTTAAAGAAAATTTTGGGCTTTGTCGTGCTAACTAAACTATTGAATGACTATTGATATCAGCAAAACTGACTATTAATGTTATTCTCAGCACCAAAATAAGAGTTCATTTTCTTGTACATGAGACGATCATAAGAGTTCTATTTCCCCTAGCATATTAAAAGAATTCTTACTTTATGTGTGAAGTACTACAGACGTTTAATTTCCAACTATTGTTATATGTACTTTGAATTAAATACCTTGAAAAGATTTTTAGAGTAGCAAAAGACACTAACTTATAAACATTCGCTAGAGACTTCACTACTGATATAGATGAGAAATATTTCTTTAATTTTTAAGAGTTGAAGTTCTTTGAAAGTACTTTTTCAATAATCTCAGCTTCGGTGGTTTTATATGATTATCTATGATATAGAGTATGTCAAAACAATGAATGAATTGAATGATTATTAAAAAAAAAAAAATATTTCACACACTTTTAGTAACCATTGCCTTTCATGTTATATATATCATATCAAAAACATTTTAATAATCCATGAAACACAAAACATTCCATCAGGGCTTTATTATATGGATATGAAAGACGAAAATTTTCTCATATTACATTTTATAAATATATTACTTTCTTCATAATATAAACCCTTCTCAAGGGTTCCAACATAAAAGAATAGTAATATTCATTTTTATCTTAACAAAATATTTCTTATGATTTTCAATACAATATCTTTTAAGGAAAGGTCCAATGAAGGATGAGGCATTTATTCTTGAAATTGAGAATACAATACAATTTAATATAGAGTATATGAAAAAGATAAATTAAATTAATCTTACAGAAAGGTTATTTGATGCGCTTTGCATGTAAAATATTTCTAATTTTCTAAACAATATTATTTAAATTTTCTAAATAGAATATTGTAGGTGCTAATTCTAAACATATCACATTTGATCGGTTGTTATTGGCCGATATATTGATAGGTATGCTAAAAAATTTTGATTTGTTTTTGTCAATTGAAATGAAAAGTTTGGTTGCTAATTAACAACCAAATTTGATATGCAATGTGTAGGTGTACATTAAGCTTTCATATATAGCAAATGAAAATACTTATCATGTTAGGTAATAATGAGATATATATTATATATATAAGTGTATCGTAAATTAGATTGTATATAGTAGACACAAATTAATATGAAGACACTATTAATAATGGCTATAAATGGAGTTGTTGTATATTTGTATCAATCAGAAAAACATACAAATTCCCTTATATTTTCATAGGCTTTCAACTGCCACATCATTGTCAAAATCAATAGATGTGCCCAATGATTATTTGATATTAAAGAGAAGTTAGGGCATCATCGTACAAGCCAAAATATTGAATAGCTACTGATACAAGCAAAATCCATGATTTTCTCAACATCGGGACAAGAGTTCCTTCGCCGTCCATGACACAGACATAGGATTTATAGTTCCACCGGCATGCTAAAAAAAATGTCCACTTTATGTGTGAAGTACAACGTGAATAATTTTGAACTATTGTTATGTGTTGAATTAAATACAATGAAAACATTTCAAAGCTTCAAAACACCACTAAATAAAAAATATTCTCTTGGACTTCCTTATGGATATAAAAGAGAATTTTTTTTTTTTAATACTCATGGGTTGAAGTTCTTAAACTCTTCTCAATGATCCCATCTTTCGTGCTTTTAGACAATCATCTACTTTGTCCATTGATTTAGAGTATGTGAAAATAATAAATGAACTCAATGATTACAAAAATCTTGATTTTGGCAATTTCATAGCGGTTGTCTTATTTCCATGTTAAACATATGACATCTAAAACCATTCCTTAAGTATTGAAATAAAAGTAAATTAAAGAATTTGGACAGGGCTTTGTTATATGAATATGAAAAACAAAACTTTCCTCATAAAATAACTTGATATGACATTTAATAAATATATGACTTTTTTCCTTAATATGAACTTGTTTCGAGGATCTCAAAATAAAATATAGTGTTAAACCAATCAAAAAATAGGTATGTAATTTATTTGAAATTACAAAATCATAATATTTTTCTTCAATTTGTTTTCTTTCATAACGGAATTTTTGAAAGAACCATTTTCTTTTTTCAGAATTTTCATTTGAATAAAAATCATTATGTAACATAGTTTTATCTAATTGAAAGTCTTTTGAAATCACATTTAATTCATGTTGGGCATTTTCAATAATAGCAGAAAATGAAGGACTAGTAGGTTCACTACCAGAAGGGGATTTAGAGTAAATAGGTTTAGGAATTTCAAAAGAATAGTCAGCCTTATGAATGGAATTTCTAGAAGTTGTAGGTATATCGGATGTAGATTACCTTGGAAGATCTGCTAAGGAAGCAGCTTTCCTAGGATGATCTATGACCGAAGGGATCTGGGAAATCCTTCCTAGGTCTATTGTCTGGGTTTCAGATCGATGGTCTGAGAACCTAACTTGGGATTTTCTTATGGAAACTCACTTTTACAGAAGCATCTAAAAACTGGTTGATATTCCTAATCTCAGTGTTTGGAAGGGATTGCATTGAATTGGTAGGAAGAGTTGCTCCTTCTAAAATCCATTCATCTAGAAGTTGGGTATCCTTCCACTGGATGGATTTTGGAATCACTAAGTTAGATCTAGAGAGATCTATTTGGAGCAGAAGGGTTTCACCTTTCTTGCTCTGGCATCTGGCCTTGGTTGCAAAGGCAGATTGCATGGCTTTATAATGTACCCTGTACATCAGAGCTTTAGGAATGGATCCTTCTATCATTTGATAGTTATAGGTCTTGATCTGAAGGACCAGGGATTTAAGGATATTGGGTTCATCTAAAGATACAATAAAATTTGGATAACAATCAAAAGTAATCGGACCAGTACAAAGACTAGACTCGATTGAACATAAGAAGGAATCACCAAAATTTAGAAATCTAGTGTCCCTAAGAACAACTAAGATTGATGTATTTAGACCCTTTTTTGTGAGAGGTTTAATACCAATCTGGACAAGTCCTACGATTTTTGGAAAGGAGTGTAAACCTAGCCATGAATGATGTGAGTGGAAAATGGGGCGTGGGGGACCGGAACACCTGACCTGACCCTCTTAGGGGTAGGGAAAAATGTAATGTTCACCTCTTTGGAGGTGACAAGATGAAAGGAAAAGTAATATAATGTTAAGCACTTTGTGGTTTTACCAGTAAGAATGTAATCGGGTTCCAAAGACTAACGGCCACTGCAAGCTTAATGGCTAGGCATTACACTCAGTGAGCTCACGACTGTAATGAAATGGAAAGGTTTTACAAAGTTCTTATATTTTGAAAGGAAAGATTTTATGAAAAGGTTATGAAATGGAAATGTTTAGAAATTTTTTTTTTTTTTTTTTGAGAAAGTGAAGATTTTAGAAGTCATGGATATGTAGGCTTTATCATGTATTTCATGCATCAGATGTTGCTTACTGCAGCTTTTATAGCTCCATTCCATTTCCTTCGAATCTACATTTCAGGAGATGTCTAGCTTAGAATGGTGTGTGGAGGGTCGCTTGGTGGCAAGCCATGATACCCTGAAGCATTTCTCTAAAATAAATTTTATGAATAAGCATAGTTAGTTGACTAGAACGGGTTTCGCGTATTATTTAGGATATTTGTGTAGGTGGTTTTTTTAGCTAATGTTATTTCGTATTTGTTTAGCTAATTGGCTTTAAATTCTTTTGGTTTCTTCAAATTTCAGTTTGAATAAATGTTAAGTTGGTAAAAGATTTATTGGAGCACATTACTCGTTATATTAGATGTTGTTGGGTTGGAATGCATGTTGTTAATGGGTGTCGAAAATGGTGACAACCTTTTGAATGTGTGTAGGAGGTAGTTATTGAAATTACAGAGAAAACTCTATCAAACTTTTATAAAACTCTTTGGTTAAGACTTGTTTTATTTCCTACAGTAGATTATTATTTTATGAGTAAGGTAATGTAATACTCTCGGATTAGGACAATTCCTAATCTAGAGATGTTATAGATTATTAACAAGGTTGGTTAATTATTTATTTGATGGAGATCAAAATAAATTAATTTGATATAATGAGCTTGTAAGTCAAAAATTCTAAATGAGAAAACCCAAATAAAATGGTCCAAAGTGTTGGGCTAGTATTAGATGCCAATTGGGTGTGTTGTAGACCAATAGAAGTTGCCTAATAAATCACCTAATTTGATTAAGACTAGAATTTCAGAAGGTCTATAAATACACCATTATAGACTAGGGTTTAGTGAAAGGAAAGTTAGTGGAAGTTGAAGTTATAGCTCTTGCAGACTCCAGCAAATTTTCTTGCAATTCTTTTGCCTCAGGTTCATGTTGGATGGACTATAGAATCTGCCCATTGTTAATTTGCTAGATCGCTCCTCAATTTAGCATCCAAGTCAGAGTTGGAGCAGACAAAAAAGGTAAATCTTTTGTTATTTATGTCTTATTGTATTAATCATAAAATCTACAAGATGATACACACTTATATGTATTTGAAATTTTATCCACTACACATCCCTTTTACTTATAAAAATCCGCGATGGTTTTATGATTGTGTTATGAATTTCAACGACCTWTGTTGGATTAGAAAGGTTTAATGCATTTTTGAATCATGAAAAGGGCTTAACAATCTTTAGGGAAACTCATATTAATGTTGTTCGAGTCATTCAAGTAGGGATCTAGATCTTCTAGAAGTTATTTTTTAATTACATATGCTTATTTAGTTTATCTTTTCATGTACTTAGGGTTGATTTCATCTGTCAAAGCTTTTGAATCATTGTACAAAACTATTTTCTTAATGTATTCTGGTATCCTTGATAAAATATAGGTGTTTAACTTCCAATAATAATTAGGACTTAAGAAGTTTCACTGGAAGTTAATCCAAAGTGTTTATGCACTTTGGACTCATGTCCTTACCATTTCGAACGTGCTGAGTGCATTCATTGTAGGTCCAGAGTCTTTCAGGAAGGTTCAGATGATACAGGGCTTAAGTTTGGCCTTTGAAGGTCTCAATCACTGCGTCTAAATTTAGTTTCAACTCAGGACTTCTAAGTGCATTGTCTATCTGAAGCTAGTTTAAGTAAAGTCCGAATTCCTTCCAGTGAGATCTCGGTGATGTCTGATATTACATTTGACGTCCAAAGTGTTTGGATGGAACGCTCGAAGGACACTTTGGAGGCATAGTTTTGATGTTCGAAGGGTGTTATAGTCAAGTCCAATATCCTTCCAGTGAGGGTCTAGACGATGCTTTAGGTGCACTCCTATTCTAGTTCATCTGTCCAAACAAGAAAGATTATTTTGGAAAAAGAGTATTGGAGCACTTTGGAACTCTTTTTACCATTCTCATGCAGGTATTTGAAGGACTTTGGAACTCTTTTTAAAACACCAACTAAGTCATTAAAATGAAAATTACCTGAGAAAACATCTTGAAAAGCTTTCCTTTGACTATTATATTCCAAAAAGTGCAAGAGATCTCTTAGCTTATCTTTGTGAAATTAAAACCCAAGTTCTTAATTGTCTATCCAACTTTCAAGAGTGAAAAAACTGTAACCAAAATTTTTATATACTTTTGAGAAAGATTCCAAAGATGTCTAGGACTTAAAACCAGTGTTGAAATGTGAGCATTGAGGAGTTAAAAGGTTTTTCTATTTTTAAAGCCGAATGGTGGGTCCACCCAATATGTGTAAAACGTCTTTGTCACTTTTTTCTAGTAGACTTCAAAATACTATTGATGGGACCTTAGGTAGTGAATTTAGATTTCAAGGGATCTCGAACAACTATAAATCCTGTGTCCATCGTGTGTGCTTCCTTATCTTATTTGCTTGTTGTTATCTTGGTTTGTTACAGCTTTTCTTTGTCATAAATACACTTAGCATTTATTACACTCTCCAAGTGCTTGATAGTTTTACTCTAAGGGTGAAAAGTTAGTATTTATTGTATAAGGTTCTTTCAAACCGAAATTCCCCACCCTTTTGGGTACATTTCAAATGTAAACAAGACTAGTCTTTACGCATTATCATTTTCCTTGATAATGACGCATTATTATTTGCCTTGCTAATAATCCTATGAGTAGGAACAACATTATAATTAGTCTTGATTATCGTTTTATCTCATTATCGTATGCAGATGGAAAAATAATACTTTTGAAATTCCTAAGAGACCTTCTATCAAAATAGGTTAACCAATTCATCTCAAAATGTGATCAATATAAAAAATGAACAATATGAGATATGATAAAAGTAATTCAAGGCAATATCAATAATAGATGCAATTACTCAAGATGATACTTCAACTAAGCTTGTAGCATATGAATTCTCTTATCAAAAAGGATTTAAATGAAACTACGAAAGCAATAGGAAAGTGAGTTATTAGTTAGAGATATGAAATAAAGGTAAAATGATAGCGAGAAGCAATAGACAAGGATTTATAATGGTTCCAGTTCACAAAATCTACATCGACTTCCTAGGATCCGCTAGTATTTCAAACTTCCACTATTTGCATGTAAATACATACATTTTACACAATAATGGTTGGTATCACACAGCCCAACCACTTGCCCCACAAGAGAGATGCACCGATCCTAGGATTTACACAAATAACCTCTCAACAAAGCTAAAAGATAATAACCAAACTATAGCTCACCTCAAAAAGATGAGTTTTACAATGATTGCACAAAATTCAATCCCTAATTGGATAGATGTTACAACTTGAAGCTCCAATCAATCCTTTAAGATAGTATGAGTGAGCAAAATAAAGCTCAATAGATGAATCATGTGGAAATCAAGAAGTTTGTGCAATAAATGATGTTTTCAAGATCAATAGCTCAAGAATTTGTTCTACCTTTAATAGCTTAGTTTTTCTAATTTTTAAAACTTCAAAAATGAGTACATATAATGTAAAAATGAGGATTTTATAAAATAAGTGTTGAATTAGCTGTTAGGCATTCAATTTCAAAATTTCAATTGCACCCCTGCGTCTTTAAGGATTTATCAACCCTTTGGAGAATCACAGCCGGTGCATACCGTTCATCGTACCATCCGTGGCTTGCATCCTTGGCCATCAAAATGATAAAAATGATTCTTATAAGTACGAAATGCAATGGTATAGAAGGCTAATGTATATCAAAACTCATTTGTGATGTAAAAGTGATTTGCAAAAGGGTTTTGAACAAATTCTCAAAGGGATTAGTCACAATGATGAAATAAAGTATCATAACCTTAACTATAAAGTGACTAAACTTGTCTTCATGTTTTCAAAAGTTGTGAACCTTYAGTGTGCAAGGAACATGATGATCTTTAACTTGTTCTCGTTGCATATTGTATGAAATAAAGTCTAATAGGATGTCTAAGATGATGTTGAACTTTCTAACTGTAAGAGGATCTTCAAAAAGATCATTACCAACATTCAATATTCTGTTATTACCAAAATAAGAGTCGATTGCAATTATGCAGTCAACCCTAACAATCTCCCTTATTTTCTTATGATGACAAAACATTGATTTAKCAAAGGGGTGATAAAACAAAAGATATATCAATATAAGACAATGAAGGTTATAAGGGAATAAGGAATAAGGATTTAAGAAACTCCCCCATACTAATATAATTTATTCTCTTTTGGACATTCGGTACAATGCACATAATACATATATAGGGCATCAATTCAAAAACCAATAATATAATATAGCACTATATAACTCTTAACACTCTAATAATATAATAGTAATAACCCTTCTGCAAATTCTTTCTGCCCCTTTTTGTGATCATCAAATAAGAAATAAGTTTGGAGATAGGGCACTCAACCCATAAAACAATTAATCAAAGAAAAAAAATATGAAACATTAAATAAAAGCCATAACATCTCAACACCTTAAAGAAGAATTTCATAAACTGAAAAAAAAAAAATACATAAGAAAATTATTAAGAGAAAACATTCTAAACCTCAATTTAATTGGGCAAAAGGACATCTTAAACACCAAGTTAACAAAAGCATTCAAAGCATCAAARAATTCCAAAACATAAGAAAACGCAAAAGACATCCTAAACTACTCATTGGCCTCATCATCATCTAGTGAGCCATGACTTGAGGAGGTTTGGTTCATGAAAGCATGGAGTTGTGCTTGCAACTTGGGAAGTTTTGTGCCAAAGCCATCCAATTGTTCGTTGATGTCTAGAACAGATGATCACAACTCCGTAAGGTAGCAATGAAGTAAGCTAAGAAAGGCACCAATGTTTCTCAAGRCATTAGAATATTTGCTTCGAAGTTCATTGCCAAGAGTAGCATCATTATTATGAGGTGGATCAACATATGCCTCCTCATCTTCTTCCATTTCATCACTTAAATCCAGTTCTTGAACAAACTTTCCAAGACCTCCCATTTTCCTTAGACTCGATCGTTGAAGAACTTCGGTTGAAAGTGATGATGAGAAAGTGTCAAGAGGAATGTTTAAGTAATGGAATATGAGAGTGAGGATATGCCCATAAGGTAGATTCCCACAACCCCTTTCTTTAACATGTTTCATTTTCACCATAGTGTCCAATCTAGCATATGTTATTTTGGAAGATGCATTGGTATAAAATTGATAAATCAAGGCAGGATATATGGGTGTTTGCAAAGTAAGAATATTTTCCCTCCACTGATTCCTAAATCGATCAATAACACACTCAAAGCTCCTAAAATCCTCAATGATAACATTTTTCCCATGAGCAATGAGTCCTAGGCTTACCTATAAGAGTGGTGTAAAGTGATTGAGTAGCATCATTAATGAAAGGAGGATTAACCACATGATCTCTAAGAAAATGGTGTTTAATTTCAATGTGTTTGGTTCGAGAATGTTGGATAGGATTTTTAGGTTGATAGCACTAGCGGTATCACAAAGAATAGGTATATCTTTGAATTTTAAGCAAAGTCAAGAAGGGTCTATTTCATCCAAAGAATTTGAGCACAACAACTACCCGCAGTTACATGTTCGGCTTTTGCCGTAGAAGAGAAACACATGCTTGATTCTTACTGTAACACCCCGAAATTACTTTAATTTAATTTATTTGATTTTACGTGAAATTGGTGTGGCAACTAACGTCGGACATTTTATATGATTAATATTTTTAAACCGTATGTTTAATAGGTGCGGAAATATTATCCGTGTCAAATAAGAGTTATTGTTGGCTAAATACTCGATTTGTGGGTCTATGTATTAGTTAGTCGAAAGTTGGGCTTTTTATCGAAAGAAAGCTGTTACGTTTAATTTACAAGTTTTGGCTAGAATTGGATGGGAAGGCCCGACGGGTTGAGTTGCGGCCCAAAATAAAATTATTAAAACAAAGAGAAAACAAAATATATAAAAAAATTAAAAAGAAAGAAAAAGAGAAGAAAAGAAAAAGAAAAACCCTTGAAAATTATCTTCCTTTCTGCCGCTGCTGCCGCCCCGCCGCCGCCATTCTCCCTTTGCAGACCCGACGCTGCTCGTCGTGTTTTCGTAGCTTCTCCTTCTCTTTCCTTTCCTTCACGGCCGGCGCTTGAAGTGGCCACTRTGCCACAGTTTGCGATCGGTCATCGCAGCGTGTCGCTGCTCGAACGCCACCGCCAGGCACACACGGAGATCGCCTGGTGTCTCTTCTCCAATTCCCTCTCGCTCTCAGACTCGCTAGCATCGACCCAACCACTCCAGATCTGAAACCGATCTCTTGCTGCAGACCCTCGCTACTCGGCGCAACCAGCTCCGCGCGACGCCGTCGCCAGATCTGCTGCTGCGAAAGGTTTTCCCTCTTCTCAATGGATTTTTGTTTCCCCTTGAACTGAAGCTAAAACCTTGCAGTGGTTGTCGTTTTGATTCTCTGTCATTGCTGCTTGCGTCGCTGGTTGTCATACGCCGTCAACCAGACGCCGGGAGCCTGAGCAGAAACTGGTTTCTTCGCCAGCACAGAGTCGGAGCAGAACCCAATTGTTCGTGCGCCATACACTATTTGTGCACTAAGGATCTGCTCCTTGGCGACCAGCAGTACCAGCGCCAAGCTTGCCTAGCAATGCCAGGCGCCCAGCATGACGCCCAGGCGTCCAGTGAGCAAAGCCAGGCGCCCAGCTCGACGCCCAGGCGTCCAGTGAGTGACGCCCAGGCACCAGAGCGCGACACCCAGGCGCCCAGTGAGCGACGCCCGATGTTCCGTGCTTGACGCTCCGACGCACCGACGCCCAGACTCCCAGGGCCATTGTGCAAGTCTCTTGAATGCACGTTCGGGAATCAATTACAGCTCCCGCAACATCCGAATATCGTGAATTTAAGGTGAAACCTAACATTTAATATTGAAATTGTATGACTTGTAATAAATATACTTTGACGTGAATTCATGGGGAATGTAGTAGGTAGGTTTATACCCGAGTTAAGGAGTCGGATTGTACCCTTAAAACTTAATATGCAATATTATGAGAACTAAATGGGATTTATAAACTTATAAAGGACATTGTTGGATTAACCGCATAATACTTAAATTGAAACGATTGAAACTAAGTAGACCCTCTTCTGTAATCAACTAGGTTATTTCGAGGGCTTACGTTGAGATCGATTGGAGAAGTCCACTTCCAACTTAAGTAAGAAATCATTTACGTACAGGACTTCGGGTAAGTAATCCTCTCATTCATATCATTGTAAATAAACGAATTTGAACGCTTTTAATTGTTGGAATATGTGTTATATGAACTTTTATGTTGATGTGTGGAATTGTGATGAAAGTTGAATTGTTCATATTTAGTAGTACTTTATGTTGAAGAATGCTGTTGTGTTTTCATATCATGTACTATCTATTGATATATTATATAATATTGAATGCGTTTCATGTCATGAGYATTTAGTTAGAAGTTTACATCATATTTGGCATAAGCCGTTCACGCATTTAGGAAGTGAATGGTTAGAAAATGAAATTTTGAAGGAAAAGATTAAAGTTTTGGAAATGTTAAGTTTTAAGAAAGGAGTGTAATACTAGCCATGAAGGATGTGAGTGGGAAATGGGGCGTGGGGGACTGGCGCACCTGAACCGACCCTCTGGGAAGAAGGTAATGATTCACCTCTGGGAGGTGAAGAGAAAAAGGAAAAGTAAAGGAAGAGAATGTAATCGGGTTCTAAAGAACAAATGGCCCACTGCAGTCAAGTGGCTAGGCGTTACACTCTAGTGAGCTCGCGATTGAAAGGAAATGGAAAGTTTTTACAGTAAGTGAATTTTGAAGGAAAGTTGTAAAGGAATTTTGAAAAGAGAATGTTTCGGAAAGTTTTTCATTTAAAAAGGCGAAACCTTAATGTTTCATGATATGTAGGACATGTTCATGCATTCATGCATGAGGTTACTTACTGAGCTTTTTAACTCATTCCTTTCCCTCATGTTTCATTGTAGATGATATGTAATCAGATGGGGAAAGGAGGTCGCTTGTGGCCGAGCTACGATACCCGGGAATTGATTTTCGAGTCGATTTATGTAATAATATATATTATTTTTGAATAGTTTAAATTCTTGAAGCTTCCGCTGTCTTCATTTTTAATGGTTTAAAATTGTTTGAGACTTCCACTACCTTTATTTTTGAATGAATGTTGAGTATTAAATGATAGTCGATTATTTGTGAATGGAATGACGTAACATTCCCGGGTTAGGATAAGGTTCCTAATCTGGGGGTGTTACACTTACTATACCAAGAGACGAGAGAATGTCCTAAAAATTGTTACGACTTCAAATTTGCATCCGGCATAGTCGGTGTACCCTATTAACTCTAAAGTCTTGATTCAAGGATACCACAAACCAAAATCATAGGTACTATTCAAATATCTAAGAATACTACAACGACACAAAAGCGAGATTCCTTAGTATAAGATTGAAATCGAGCACATAAGCACACATCAAACATAATATTGGCTCTAATAGCTATTAAATATAACAAACTATCAATCATGCCTCTATAAAGAGATTCATTTACAGTTTTACCCTTTTCATCTTTATCAAGTTTCAAAGTGGTGTTAGGAGGAATTCCTATCACTTTAGTATCAAGCATACCAAATCTCTTAAGCAATTACTTAGCATACTTGGATTGATTTATAAAAATTCCTTCATTAGTTTGATTGATTTGCTAGCCCAAGAAGAAATTAAGTACACCCATCATGCTCATTCAAATTCATTTTGCATAGTTTTAGAAAATTCATCCACACATATTTGCACAAGTAAAAAATCACTTTTGTCATTTGTTTTCATAAACAAGTTAGTGTCCATTTTTCCTCTTGAAAAAGGTTTTCCAACAAAAATCCACTACATCTTTCACACCAAGCTTTAGGAGCTTCTTTTAAAACATAAAAAGCTTTGGTCAATTTAAAAACGTAGTTTCAAAATTTTTAGCATACACTTCTTAATAAAGCCATTCAAGAAAGCATTTCTAACATCCATTTGAAACAATTTAAAATTTTAATAGCATATGAATAGATTCAAATCTAGCTTCACGAGCATAAGTCTCATCATAGTCTATTCTTTTTTCTTGATTAAATCCCTTAGCAATAAGGCTAGCCTTATGTCTAATAATAATAGCATGCTCTTCAAGTTTATTTATAAATGCCCATTTTGTTTCTATAATAGTATGATTGATAGGTCTAGGAACTAAGTTCCACACTTTGTTCCTTCCAAAAATTATCACATAAGGCATCATCAATCGTGCTAGGTTCAATTTGAGAAAGTAAAGCAAAGTTGTCAACAAAGAATCTTCTATTTCTAACACCTTGAGATCGATCACCAATAATATAGTCTTTAGGCTGATTAGGTACATACCTCCATTCCTTAGGAAAATATTTCTCTTCATTTCCATCCTTCTCACCATCCTGATTGTCCTTTTCCATAGTTGAAGTTTATGAATTTTGCTCTTGAGGATTGTTGTCAAAGCATTGACATTGATGACATTCATATATACTCATAGATGTTTCTACATCATCTTCTTCATCTCTTTTCTTTTAAGAAATGTTAGGTTCATCGAATACAACATGCAT
>MEJB01000067.1:485023-584515 GCA_001752375.1 Rhazya stricta
TATATTCTTCAACAAGTGTTCTTTTATTATAAATTCTATAGGCCTTTTTGCTTGAATAATAACCAAGAAAAATGCCTTCATCTGAATTTTTGTCAAATTTAACAAGATTATCTCTATCATTCAAAACAAAACGCATACAACCAAAAAGCTTAAAAATAAGAACTAAGGGGATTGAACAAACATCAAGTCATAAGGAGTCTTTCTAAGAATAGGTCTAAGAAAAACATGATTTGCAACATACCAAGCAGTATTTATGGCTCTGGACCAAAAATGCTTTGGCAAATTATTTTCATAGAGCATATATAGATCTTGCCATTTCTTACAATTTACGATTTTCCATTCAACTATACCATTTTGTTGAGGAATTTTAGAGGATGAAAAGTTGTGAGATACCATATTTATCACATAAGTTTGTAAAACTTTTGTTTGAAAATTCCCTTCCATTATCACTTCTAATAGTTATAATTCGCAATTAAGAGAGTTTTGCAAATTTCTAAAAAGATTTTTGAGTTCTCTAAAAGGTTCATCTTTTGGTGCAAGAAATATACCCATGTAAATCTAGAAAATCATCAACAATAACAAAAGCATATCTCTTCCCTCCTAGACTATTGTTCTTGTATGTCCAAATAAATCAATATGTACTAGTTCTAGTGGTTTAGAAGTAGATACCATTTTCTTAGGGATGACTTTTGTCAAATTTGATTTTTATTAAGCCTCTCAATATATCATGTTTGGATAAATCATTTAAAAGATCCATACTCTATGTCGTAGATGACTATCATCTTCATTTACAACATTTCACATTTTGGTGATCTAAATCATCAACCTACATCACATAAACATTTCCTACTCTTCTAATAATAAAAATAGCATCATTAGTCAATTTATCGAGAATAGAGCACATAATTTTTAAAATTTCACATTACAACCATTATCACAAAAATGACTAATACTAAAAAAGTTATAATGTAAATCATCAATAAGGAGAACTTGTTTGATAAGTGGAAAGGATTTTTTACCAACATTTCATACTCCAAGTATCCTTCCTTTCTTCCTATCACCAAATGTCACAATCCATCATTCACCAGTTGTCTGTCCATAACATGTGAAGCATCTCAAGTACATGTGCCTTGAGCATCCACTATCAAGGAACCATTTAGTTCATTTGAGGTTTGACTTATTGCAAACCTTATCTCCAATAGCCATAAAACAAATGTTTACTTTTTCATCCTTTAAGTTGCTTGCTGGTAACTCTTTACCCTAGAATCTAAGAGTGCTAATCTTGCTACGATAGCAAGAAAATTGGGTAATGGCTTTTGGGATGGGGACGAATATTTCTTAGTAAACATGTGGGATCGCCAATATTTCAACTTTCCACCTTCGTCCCTAAACCACAACTACCATAGCCTAAAAGATAGTATTTCTAGACCAAATCTAGATCCAAATCTCAAAAATCTCTTCAAAAGCGATATGAGGCAGGAGATCCTACAGTAGGATTGCAAGGAGTGGGAAGTTTGATTACTATGTCACATATGGAAGTTCTAAATCTACTACATACGCGCCTACTTCCTTATCTTCTTTACCCATGAGACAGTCCAATAGCATGATCAAAGTTTTATTGAATAAAAGCCTGTTGCTAATATGATCCAAGATTTGATCCAATAGGCTTTTAACATACCTAAGAATCCACTGAAGATCACAAAGTCCAAAACAAATTTGCGGTTATAAGAGTGGCAGATTCAAAGAATCTGAGTTGCATTATCACTTAATCTTTAAAGAGATTTTTACAATGAAATATTAATTTTTGAAAATAGCTTTGTGTATTTTTGGTACCTCCTCAAAGCTTACTCTATTTCTTTTACTCTTAATATGGATAAATTGTTTGCTTATCTCTGGATATGTGACAACGACAGTGATGATCCTCATCTTGCCTTCCTTGATCCCAAGCACCAATGAAGCCCTTGCCTTTCTTGAACTTTGTATATTTCTTTGGCTTCATTGCATGATTTCTTTCCTTTGCATTTGGAAAATCCACGCAATTTGTTCATTTTCCTTGAATTCAAAACACAACATTTGAAAAGAATTTACGATTCTTCCTAAACTTGTTCTTCCTAAAATTCCCTCTCCTAAAGGTTTTCCTAAGTTTCCTCAAAATCATGGCCATTTCCTTATCATTATCACTTTCGTCTCCTCACTATTGGAACCTTTGCTATCCTCTTCTTCTTGATGATTAAATCTCTTCAACTTCATCTCATGAGTAAGTAGAGATCCTATGAGTTCATTAACCCATAAGCTTTCTAGGTCCTTAGCTTCTCCAATCACTAAAGCCATAGGTTGCTAAGATCTAGGTAGATCATAAAGAATCTTGTTGTTTAATGCCTTTCGAGTATAAGTACTATCATAAGCCCTTAGTGCATTTATGATATTGGTAAATCTAGTGAACATGTCGGAAATGGTCTCATTTGGATTCATCTTAAAAAGTTCATAATCTCTCACTAACATTCTCATCTTAGATTATTTGACTTTGTTAGTACCTTTATGAGTCACCTCTAGCAGTCTCCTCATTTGATACGYGAAATCACAACCATAAACCCTATTGTACTCATTAGCATCTAAGGAACACTGAGAATGTTCATGGCTTGGAAGTTAAAAGCCATCTTCTTATTATCTAATTTATTGAACTCTTCCAAGATCTCAGGAACTCTATTTCCATGAACTTCCTTAGTGGGAAAATAGGTCCATTGATCAATATAGTCCACAACTCAAACTTCACGGAAGAAATATAGATTCTCTGAGCCTTCTATGTAGGATAGGGACAATAGACTTTCCATAGATTTTTTACTTCTAGGTGATTTAACCTACAAATGAAGTACTAGCATTGATACCAACTGAAATGCCTAAGGGGGGAGGGGTGAATTAGGCCCTTAAAAGTAATTTCTACCCTCAATCAAAATAGGCTAACCAACCCAATCCTAGAATACGATCAATATATAAATAATGAACAATATGAAACTGGCTATGATAAAAGTAATTCAAGGTAATATCAATAATAGATGAGATTTAAACAAGATGAATACTTCAACTAAGCTTAGCATACAAATTCACTAATGAAAGAGGATTCAAATCAAACTATGAAAGCAATAGGAAAGTGAATTACTAGTTAGAGATATGCAATRAAATGTAAAATGGATTTATAGCAGTTCAAGTTCACAAAGTCTACATCCACTACATAGGATCCCCCTAGGATTTTGAACTTCCACTATCATGTGTAAATACAAACAGTTTATAGTAATGGTTGGTATCACAAAGCCCATCCAATCTCAACACACGAGAGGTGCACCTATCCTAGGGTTTTACACAAATAACCTCTTAACAAAGCTTAAAGATAATAAATAAACAATAGCTCACCTCAAAAGAATGAGTTTTACAGTGATAGCATGAAATTCAATCCTTAATTTGGTAGATGTTACAACTTGAAGCTCCAATAAATCCTTTAAAATAGTATGAGAGAGTGAAATAAAGCTCAATAGATGAATCTTGTGGAACTTAAACGTTTGCTCAATAAATGTAATCTTCAAGATCATATTTAATGCTGAGTATATGAAAAGATAAATTAAGTTAAGCTTACAAAAAAGTTATTTGATGTGCTTTGCACTTAAAATATTTCTAATTTTGCTAAACAATATTATTTAATTTTATTAAATAGAATATGGAAGGTGCTATTTCTAAACCTTTCAAATTTGACTGGTTGTTAATGGCCGATATATTGTTTGGTATGCTTAAAAAATGCGATTGGTTTTTGTTGATCGAAATGAATAGTTTGGTTGCAAATTGACAACCACATTTGGTATGCAATGCRAAGGTGTACATTAACCTTTTATATATAGCAAATAGAAATACTTATTATGTTAGATAATAATGAGATTTTATATTATATATAAGTGTATCGTAATATTAGATTGTAGATAGGGTAGACACAAATTAATTGACTCATATCTTCTCTTCTACTGGTGTCTTCAAAAGGCCATAAATAGAGTTGTTGTATATTTATTTCAATCATAGAAACATACAAATTCCCTTATATTTTCATAGGCAAATATATAAAAGAATGACTTCAATTGCCCAATCATTGTCAAAATCCTTAGATGTGCCCAATGGTTATTTGATATTAAAAAGAAGTTGGGGCATCATCATACAAGCCAAAATATTGAATAACTACGGATACAAGCAAAATCAGTCATTTTTGTGAAATTGGTACAAGAGTTCCTTTGCCTGTCCATGACATCGACATAAGAGTTACAGTTCAACCAGCATACTAAAACAAAGCTCCACTTTATGTATGAAGTACTACGTGCATAATTTTCCATTATCCTTATATGTTGAATTAAACATTTTCAAAGTTTCAAATACCACCAAAAACATTCTCTTGGACTTCATTATGGGTATACCTAGACATAGGCAAAGGAACTCGTGTCCTTGTCAAGAGCTAGTTTCACTAGTAACAATAGTTGTTCAATAGTTTGGTCAAAACAGAATGTTCCAAATTTTTTAAAGATCAAATATCCATTGGGCACACCTAGGGTGTTCAATGGACGAAGCATCTTTTGTATAAGGAATTTTGGGCTACAAATAAACAATATGGTTAGAGGAATTTTTTCCTTCCCACGTTCATTTTCTCAAATATTGAGCAAATTTTCAAAAGTTTTACTTGGAATTTTTCTTCTATTGGTAGTACTAGCTTAATGCTCGCGTAATGCACGGATAGTTCATCAATTAGACGTGAAAAATGTCAAATTACAATATTTTGCTGAAAATGGGGTTTACATTAGATAGATGACAAAGACATTTTCATCAGTTTTGGAAACAATCAACCATAATAGAAAACTAAAAATGTTTCTAAAAATAAAAATAGAAAGCTAAAATGTAAAAAAGGCCACTGTATGCTTTGACACCTAAATGTGGTCCCACAGATGTAGGCTTTGTATGCTGAACCTTGTTAAATATTTTGTTCTCTGATTAATTTTCTACCTTTTGCTATTTACTGCATTTACCATGGATCAGCTAAATTGATTAGTTGGTAAATAAGAATGAATGAGAATAATAATGTCTTGAGTGACTATAATCAACCTTACAATGAGAAGGCTTGTGATTTTATTTCGGAATTAGATCCTTCTGATAGGTTGATTGTGTTATAAGATTATGCATCTTCATCCATTGAACATTGATTATGATCTTTCAAACGAATGATATGCACAACAAAACCTACAAAAATACAAAACTTGTTAGGAAGGTGCTATGTTCACTTGCTAAAAAATTTAAATCTAAAGTTACCTCGATTGAAGAGTGCAGAGATATTGACGAGTTGGATCTAGATAAGCTGAGTGGACCGTTGCAAATTTATGAACAAAGTTTGAGAAGGTGGAGCAAAGAAAAGAACACTAAGAGTGTCAAAATTATTGCATTGACACACAAGCTAAGTGAAGGAGGGCTTGAGTCGATTAATCTAGAGAATTTAGACAAAGAAACAATGCCACTCCTTACCAAGACATACAACAAGTTCCTAAGGAGAAATTTGAGGAACAATGATTCTTCAAGCAAATCTCAAAACCTATTTCCTCAAGCATTTGACAGCCAAGGTAAAAGCCAAGTTCTCCCTCCAAAGCCACTAATGCTTGTTCGACGCACGGATAGTTCATCAATTAGACGTGAAAAATGTCAAATTACAATATTTTTCTAAAAAGGGGGTTTATGTTAGATAGACCACCAAACAYATTTTCATCAGTTTTGGAAACAATCAATCATAACAGAAAACTAAAAATGTTTTTGAAAGTGATAATAGAAAACTAATATGTAAAGAAGACGCAACCGAGCTAAATGTATATAAGACGTAGCATAAAAGCTAACTAACCTATCATGTGACAAATACAACCAAGTGGATGGATAATATAAGACAGATGAATGAAGATCATACTAAAAGAAATGTTCACTTTACATGTGAAATAATATGTGCATAATTCCCAACTATTTTATTTGCATTTCAAGCTCATCTTTTATTCTTCAAAACACAACTAAACTAAAAACATTACCTCAGGGTCTGGTTATATGTATAGAAGAGAATTTTTTCCTTAATATTCCCAAATTGAAAATAGTTTTCCAATGATATCATATCTTTCATGGTTTTTAATGTAAAAGACGTTATCAACACAGTTTCCACTAATCTCTCTATACCAAAGGATTTCGTTTCGTGTACGATCAATATAGTCAGAGGAACTTCTAGATTCATTTCCAGGTCCATTCTGGCACATATAGCTTCATAAATATTTCAAGAGTTTCACTTCAAGTGTTGTAAAGTAATACTAGCCTCATGCCTGTTCATTGCATGGATAATTCATCAATTGGATATCAAGAATGTAAATTTCCACCAAATACATTTTTGACAAATTTAGAAACAGCCACTCAAATAAACAAAACCAAAAATCCTTCCCAAATGAAAAGTGAAAGCCAAACAAAATGTAGCTCCAAAAAACTTCTAGACATTAATTCTTATGGGCTTCAGCGAAACCTTAACATTAGTAATAGACGTCCGATGCTTCCTTGTCCAACTCAAACTAATATAACGAACCACCTATGTTATAAGAATGTTTTTTTTTTTTAAAATTAATAGTAGCAGCCCCTTAATTCATCAAAATAGAACCGAGAGAATGCATCACATCCATAGCTTTTTGTTTCATCGGAACAGAACTAGGAGAATGCATAACATACACAAGCTATAGATTCATCGGAATAGAATTGAGAGATTGCATCACACCCATAGCCTATTGATTTCATTGGAATATTTATGAAAAAAATTGTAGCACTTCTATTCTAACATTATGGCAGATTTAATTTCATTCCTCAAGATAAGTATTCTACTAACATAGAGGTCCAAAGAAGATCCACTACATAAAGTGATAAAGAATAGGCTAGTTCACGTGAAAGATACTATCAAGAAAAGACTTACTTGTGGGACTAAAAATTCTGCAAAATTTACAGAACACAAATCCCTTCCAWTTCCTGTGTCATACGAATACCATGTGGACAGTGTTTAAAATTTGAGAACATGTCCAATAGAATTTCTTGCTGTAATGGAGACCACCACAACCACTTCATTTAAAATATTTTTGTAATATTAGACCATACATCTAATTGCAGGCAGCTGTTGTAAAATTCCTGGACAAGAATATGCCAATTTGTGGAAAATGAAAGAGTTACATACATCGTGTGCAGTTACAGATCCTCCTGGTCAAGGTTGGGCTTACTATGGTACTGCCACCCAACATAATGAAACCTGAGCATGCACGTCCCCTAAGCAGTGGTGGTATATYTATTGTCTAATAAAGTAGAACTGTTTCACAAAAGTCCACTAGATAGCATTGATACAGTTATCCAATGAAGCTTTATCTCTTGCTTATGAAGATAATAAGCATTAATTTTCTCTCAACCTACTCTCCTTTTCTTCACAGGTATATTTGCTGTATTAGATATAGACACAAGAATGTGAATATATAACTTTCCATTAACCCACAAAATATAGCTTTAGGATTTTATGTCTGCAATATAGGATTATAGAAACGAAAGATATTTTCCACAAAGTGAAGAATACCATTTGTCATGAATTTTGCTATTACAAATGATACCTTTCATCATTTCTTGTTAGTAGAACTAGGGCACATGGTTCGCACATGAAGTACTATCATTTGCAATATTTGAAACCTCATCTGTATTACTCATAACGGCATAACAATTAATACAATTGTGTAATTTTAATTACAAAATTACTGTTCCCGATGAGATTTGGTTGCATAAGATAATAGTTAAATAATAACGATTTAATTTTAGACTTCTTATGAGTTCCTATTTTTTTATGGTCGTTTGAATACTAGGAAATGTTAAATTCTACCTCATAATAGTTTAAATTACTTTTCTTTTGATAAATTGTCCCCAAAAGAATTGCACTACAATTCAATAAAAAAAAAAAAAAAGTCTCTAAAACAGCATTGAAACTAGTAGAAACTTAAAGACCTACAAAGTTTCGATGAAAATAGAAGAGGTAAATTCATAATTTACTCTAGACGCCATAATAGTGAGAGAGACTAGGCCCTGGACTCGGATTTTAGCACTGAAATGGATTTTCTTGGAAACCATTTTATCCCTTATAGTAGAGATAAGTAGGAGAATTATATAGTCTTAAAGGAAGAACATACACAACGTCGCCATAGCTTCCATTTTGCTTTATATCCTAAAGGATCGTTTGGTCGTGTATGATCAATATAGTCAGAGGAATTTCTAGTTTCATTTCCATGTTCGTTCTAGCACACATTTCTTAATAAAAATTTCAACAAGTCACTTCAAGTTTTTTTAAAGTAATACAAGCTTCATGCTCGTTCATTGCATGGATAATTCATCAATTAGATGTCAAAAATGTAAATTTACATTACATAGTCCACCAAATACATTTCTGATAAATATAGAAATAGCTACTCAAATAAACAAAATAAAAAATCTTCCCTAAAGGAAAAGTAAAATACAAACAAAATGTAGCTCCAAAAACCTTCTAGACGTTAATTTTTTGGACTTCATCGAAAACCTTAACATGGGTAATAGACGTCGCATGGTTCCTTGTCCAACTCAAATTAACATAACGAATGAACCACCTAAGTTATAAGAATTTTAATGAAAAATTAATAGTAGCAACCCCTTGATTCATCAAAATAGAACTGGAAGAATGCCTCGCACCCACAACCCTTTGTTTCATTGAAATAGAACTAGGAGAATGCATCACGGCCATATCCATTCATCAGAATATAAGTGAGGGATTGCATCAAATGCATAGCCAATTGATTCATTGGAATATTTATGCAAAAATAATTACAGCACTTTTATTCTAATATTCTATATGATACATTTAATTCCAGTACGCAGGATAAGTTCGGCTAACACGGAGGTTCAAAGAAGATCCACCGCATAAGGTGATAAAGAAGAGACTAGGTCATGTGGAAGATACTATCAAGAAATGAAAGACTAATAGGAGAAAATTCTACAAATTTACAGAGCACAAATGCCTTCCATTTCCTGTGTCATACGAATACCATGTGGATAGTGTTTACACTTCGAGAACATGTCCAATAAAATTTCTTGCTCTAATGGAAACCACTAGAACCACTTTGTTATGGACATTTAAAAACATGTTTATAATATAAGAATACACATCTAACTGTAGGCAACTGTTTTCTTAGACCAAAACATGACAATTTGAGAAAAAAGAAAGAGTTACATATATCTGTGTGGTTACTGATCCTCCTACTCAAGGTTGGGCTAGCTAGGGGACTGCCTCCCAACATATTGAAAGCTAAGCATGCAAGTCCTCTAAGCAGTGAGGGTATATCTATTGTTTCATGAAGTGGATCTGTTCAACAAAAGTTCACTGGATAGCACTGATACGGTGGTCCGATGAAGTTTTATCTCTGCTTATAAAATTAATAAATAGTGCATTAATTTTCTCTCGATCTATTCTCCTTTTCTTGATAGGAATATATGTTGTATTAGATATAGACAAAAGAATGTGAAAATATAACTTTCCATTAACCCACAAAATATGGCTTCAAGGATTTATGCTTGCGGCATGGGATTACAAAAAAGCAAGATATCTTCAACGCAAGAAAACAATATATTTTGTCATGAATTTCACAATATTAAAAATGATACCTTTCAACATTTCTTGTTAGTAGAAATAGGCCACGTGGTTCGTATATGAAGTAATATCATTTACAATATTTGGAACCTCATTTGTATTACTCATAAGGGCATAACAATTAATATAATTGTGTAATTTTAATTAGGCTTTACCATTCACGAGGAGATTTGGTGTCATAAGGCAATAGTTAAATAATAACTATTTTATTTTAGGCTTCTTACGAAATCCCTTTTTTTTAATGGTCGTTTGAATACTAGCAAATGTTAAATTCTACCTCATAATAGTTTAAAATTACTTTTCTCTTTTAAATTCTACATCAGTTGGATATCTGGTCCCTCCAACCTGCACTATTAGCAACCTTATTCACAGAGGTTGAATGAACTATAAATACAAACTAAAAATGTTTTCAATTCATAGTATTCATTTTTATGGGAATGGGAATGAAAAACAAGAGATACGTTTTCTAGAAATATGGACAAATGAAAGTTTAACTCCAAAAGAAGCACTTCGTGAAGCATCCCGGAATTTGATTGATTTGTTTATTCCCTTTTTACATATGGAAGAAGAAAACTCACATTTAGAGAACAATCAACATGCGGTTCCTTTATCCCTTTTACCTTTCATGATAAATTGGCTAAACTCATAAAAAAGAAAAAATAAATAGCATTGAAATCGATTTTTATTGACCAATCAAAATTGCCTCCCAAGATCTATGATTGTCTCAAAAGTCCAATTTATATACACTATTGGACCTTTTGAATAACAGTCAAAAAGGTCTTATGAAAATTGACAATTTTTGCATAAAAGATGTAAAACAGATATTGATCGTTCTAGAAAAACATTTGGAAATTTTTTTACCAAAAAATAAGTTCTAAGTCTATTGAGTTTCTTTCGGCATTTTTTAATTATTTTAAGATGAAAATTGATTTTGAATCTTTCGTACAATTCATATATTCTAGATAGATTCAGAATTTAATTGAATAGATGTATCTAGGGGTAATTCACTTTAGAAGCGACTATTCCCTAGATATGCACGTTGTG
Source organism: Rhazya stricta (assembly GCA_001752375.1). NCBI lineage: Eukaryota > Viridiplantae > Streptophyta > Magnoliopsida > Gentianales > Apocynaceae > Rhazya > Rhazya stricta. The sequence goes on from MEJB01000067.1 coordinate 495,798, forward strand.
TTATTTCACAATTGAATTTAAATTAAAAAAGACCTAAAGTTAGGAATTTATCAATAGTTAATGTTGCACCAATACCCGACCAAAGGGCGACTGCGGTACCAATCAAAAAGACTATTGTTGATACTGGACAACGAAATGGATTTTGAAATTTATTGACATTTTCTAGAAAGGGTACTGTTAATAATATCACAGGTACTGAAACCATTCAAAGAACACCCAATAATTTATTGGGTACTGTACGAAGTATTTGAAATACGGAAAAGAAATACCATTCGGTAATATTTCCATAGGAGTTGCAAACGGATTCGCCAGTTCACCAATCATTGGTGGTTCTAGAACCGCTAAGCCCACGTTACATGCAATAGTACCTAGAATTACTAATGGAAATATATATAAAAGATAGTTGGGCCACACAGGCTCTATGTAATAATTATGACCCATACCTTTTGCCAATTTAGCTCTTAATACAGGATCATTCAAGTCAGGTTTTTTTTGTTATTAGGATAGGTAAATTCTTATCGATCCATCCCCCGAAGGAACTGGACATGATAATTTTTCATCATCCGCCTCGAGCAAGAATCAAAAAAACCAAATTAGTCTAGATACAATCTATACGTTACCTATAATCTATATCTTTCACAATCCCTAGAGAGATGGTTCACTACACCGAGGGATAAGTAATTCGACTCATTCACATCCAAATCATAAATGTTTGGAATCCATATTATGCAACGGGACATTGGTTTTGCTAATTTGTGATATAAAATCGGTCTATTTTCGGCATCATATCCATAATTAGGGCATTCATCATAGTTAGCAGCTCCAGCTTCGTATCAAGGACATGATCGATATCGTCACTATCATCAATTGGCCCTACCTTCAGCATCCCCCTCCTTGTGGTTAAGGTAACAACTTCGGGCATGGCCAGCTCCCACAGTGTGACCAGCGGTGCATACAAAGCCTAGGAAAGGATTCACCGCTAGTGAGATGCAGACTAAAAGCTAAAATAATCCATCATGTGACAAATACATGATCAGTTTTGAGGGCATTTCTGTAAAGAATTTCATAAGAATTTTATCCAAGTGGATAGATAATATAAGAGATACAAATGAACATGATACTACCAGAAATGCTTAGTTTACATGCGAAGAAATATATGTATAAATTCTAAGCATTCATATCAGCATTTTAGGTAACCACCCAATACATCTTTTAATCTTCAAAACACAACTAAATTAAAAATATTACCTCGGGGTCTTGTTATAGCAATAGAAGAGAAAATTTCCTTAATGTTCCTGATATGAAAGTACTTTTCCAATTTTCTCATCTTTTTCATGCTTTTTCATGTAAAAGACGATATCATTAGAGTTTCCACTAATCTCTCTATACCAAAGGATTTTGTTYTGTGTATGATCAATATTGTTAGAGGAATTTCTAGTTTTATTTCCATGTCCATTCTGGCACATATTACTTAATAGAAATTTCAACATTTCACTTCAAGTTTTTCAAAGTAATACTAGCATCATCCCAGTTCATTACACCGACAGTTCATCAATTAGATGTAAAAAATGTCAATTTACATTGCATAGACAACAAAGTATATTTTGGACAAATTTGAAAACGGTCACTCAAATAACAAAATTGAAAATGTTTCAGAAAGTGAAAAGTGAAATGCAAACAAAATGCAGCGTTGAGAACTTTCTAGACATGACCTTTTATGGACTGAACTTAAGACCTTAACATGGGTAATGCGCGTTTCACGGTTCCTTGTCCAATTCAAACTAATATAATGAACCACCCAACTTGYAAGAATTTTCATGAAAAATTAATGGTAGCAGCACTTTAATTCCTTGGAATAGAGAGGGTAATATGCATCATCCCTATAGCCCTTTAATTCATTGGAATAGATCTAAGAGAATGCATCATGCCCGCAGCCCTTTCATTCACCAGAATAGAACTAGAAGAATGTATCACGCCAATAGCCTGTTGATTTATCGGAATAGAACCGAAATATTGCATCACACCCATAGCCTATTGATTCATCGGAATATTTATGAAAAAATAACTATGGCACTTTTATTATTGCATTCTATATGACATATTTAATTCTATTTCTCAAGATAAGTATTCTACAAAACCGGAGGTCCAAAGAAGATCCACCACATAAGGTGTATAGAAGAGACTAGTTCACGTGGAAGACACTATCAAGAAAAAAATTACTTGTGGGATGAATTCTACGAATTTGTATAACAAAAATGCCTTGCATTTCTTGTGTCTTAGCAATACTATGTGGATAGTGTTTACTATTTGTGAATATGTCCAATAAATTTCTTGCTCTATGGAAGCCACTAGAACCACATTATTATCGACATTTAAAACATTTTTGTAACATGCGACCACACATCTAACTATAGATAGTTATTCTAAAATTTTTGAACAAGAATATGATAATATGAGAAAATGAAAGAGCTACATAAATGGTGGGCGGTTACTGATCCTCCTCTTCACGGTTTGGGGTGGCTARGGGACCTTCGCCCGACATAATGAAACCTGAGCATGCACATCCCCTAAGCAGTGATGGTATATCTATTGTCTGATGATGTGTATCCCTTCAACAAAAGTCCACTGGATAGCTTTAATGCGGTGGTCTGATGAAGCTTTATCTCTTGCTTAAGAAGATAATAAACAGTGCATTTATTTTCTTTCCTCCTATTCTCCTTTTCTTCATAGGTATATTTGATGAATTAGATATGGACAAAAGAATGTCAAAATATAACTTTGCATTATTAACCCAAAAAATATAGTTTAGAGATTTATGCCCTGCCATGTGGGATTATAAAAAGCATGATAGAAAGATTAATCATAAAGAAAAATTTGGGGCATTGTTGTGCTAACCAAACTATTGAATGCGTATTGATATAAGTAAAACTCACTGTTGTTGTTGTTCTTGGCCCTGAAATAAGTGTTMTTTTTCTTGTGCATGACACCAACATAAGAGTTCTATTTCCACTGGAATGATAAAAAAAAAAAATGCTTACTTTATGTGTGAAGTACTAAGGACATTTCATTTCCAACTATTGTTATGTGTACTTTGTATTAAATGCACAGAAAATATTTTTAAAGCTGCAAAACACACCTAAATTATGAACATTCACTTGGGACTTCAATATTGATATCGAGGATAAATTTTTGTTTAATTTTCAAGAGTTGAAGTTCTTTGAAAGTATTTTTTCAATGATCTTAGCTTTTGTGCTTTTAGATGATTATCTACRAGAAGACTATATCAAAACAATGAATGYACTGAATGATGACAAAAACATTATTTCACGCACTTTTAGTAACCACTGCCTTTGATGTTATATATATCATAAAAAAACATTTTGATAATCCAGGAAACACAATACATTCCATCAGGACTTTTTTATTTGGATAGGAAAGATGAAAATTTCCTCATATTATATTTTATGAATATATATTACTTTTCTTCTTAATATAAACTTTTTTCTAGGATTTCAATGTAAAAACATAGTAATATTTATTTTTCTCTTAAAAAAATTTGTTATGATTTTTGATAAAATATCTTTTAGTCCCTTTTTTAAGGAAAGGTCCAATGTAGGATGAGGAATTTTACTCTTGAAATTGAATATACAATACAAATTAATGTAGAGTATATGAAAAAGATAAAATAAGTTAAGCTGACAGAAAAGTTATTTGATGCGCTTTGCACGTAAAATATTTCTAATTTTGCTAAACAATATTACGTAATTTTTCTAAATAGAATATCGAAGGTGCTATTTCTAAACCTTTCGAATATGATCAGTTGTTACTGGCTAATATATTGATTCATATGCTAAAAAAATTTGATTGGTTTTTGTCGATCGAAATGAATAGTTCGGTCGCTAATTGACAATCTAATTTGATATGCAATGTGTAGGTGTACATTAAGCTTTTGTATAGAGCAATTGAAATTACTTATAATGTTAGGTAATAATGGGATTTATATTATATATATAAGTGTATAGTAATATTAGATTGTCGATAGTATAGACACAAATTAATTGACTCATATCTTCTCTTCTAATGGTGTTTTCAAATGGCTATAAATAGAGTTGCTGTATATTTGTATCCATCACAACAACATATGAATTCCCACATATTTTCATAGGTGAATATATAAAAGAATGACCTTAACTGCCATGTCATTGTCAAAATCCATAAATGTGCCAATGGTTATTTGATATTAAAGATAAATTGGGGCATCATCATACAAGCCAAAATATTGAATAACTACTGATCCAAGCAAAATCCATGGTTTTCTCGAAACCGGAACAAGAGTTCCTTTGCCTGTTCATGACATCGACATGGGAGTTACAGTTCCATCGAAATAGTAAAAAAATTACCATTTTTTGTGTGAAGTACTATGTGCATAGTTTTCAACTATTGTTATGTGTTGAATTAAATTCAACGAAAATGTTTTTTTTTTTTTTCATGTTAAATATACAACTTCTAAAACCATTCCATAAGCACCATAATAAAACTAAATTAAAAGAATTCGATTAGGATATTTTTATATGACTATGAAAGACAAAACTTTCCTCATAACTATATTACTTTTACCCTTAAAATAAACCCCTTTCTAGGGTTTCTAGATAAAATAATAGTAATAATTAGAAATTTTTATTCTTTCTTTCGAGGGAAGGGTATATATTAAAATTGATGGGCATTTCATATAAAACCATTGTCATATATTACATCTAATAAGTATTTTTAGTTTCAAACAATTTCTTTAAGATTTTCATATTTTATTTTGTTAATCCCTTTTTCGAAGGGAAGGTCCAATATTGAATGGAGAGCCATTTATTCTTAAAATATGAATATAAAATGCAATTTTTGTATAGAGTATATGAAAAATATGAATGAAGTCTAATTCTAAACATTTCAAATTCGATTAGTAGTTATGGATCAAAATATCAATTTGCATAAGAGGAGAAATAACGTTTGCCTCTCTTTAATGGAACTTGTTTGGGTCATGTAAATAAACTCCATATATTTCTTTATATAAAGAAAGAAGCTCCAATTAAATAAATTAAAAACCATTGAAAAAATAAGAAAAAAAGAATATGAGAGAGGAACCCTCATATTTGAAAGTAACTAGTAAGGAATTCATTAGTCCAACGAGAAATACAAAGAGAAAATGAATGATTATTGTGTCATAAATTGGCATCTACTGGCATTAGATCTTCCATGATCAATGTCATATACTTATTTAAAACATAAAATAGTTCTTTGAATTCCTATAATTTTCGTTTAAGTTTCACTGCGTTAACCAAAAAAGTTGAAGTCATGCTACAATATTTTATGGGAAAACGACCAACATGACCTGTAAAAAAAGTCCAATATCAATATTCGAACCAGATATTTAAAGTTCGTACAACAAATGCAAGGGGAGCCAATCGATTTCAAGTAGAAATGCAAAAAGCATTGGATAACAAGTAGATACCTAAGATTGTCTGCATGAACCCTAACATAGAGAAAATAAAAAGCAAATAGCAGATGGAGAATCAGAACTAAACTGCTCTTGCTGCAATGAGTGAACCCCTCATCTAGTCACCAGCAAGGTTACCACTAGAAGTAGTAGAGATTATTCGCAGGTTGCCTTTGAGCTGAACTACGCCATCCTCAGGAATGAAATATGAACAAGAGATATGAATCATATAACATGTTCCAATGATCTCCTCTCTTTCATGCGTTTACATGATTATCTATTTTTGATATAGAGTGTGTGGAAAAGATAAATAATAGTCTATGATTATAGTAAAGATATTTCACATGTCTACTCGTGCAATATTTATAATTTTCCTAAACAAAGTTACTTAGTATTTCTAAATAGAATGTGAAAGGTTATACAAAAAGGTTACTTCACATGAATTTTAAAATCTATTTTCTTTCATGTTATAAATATCATATCGAAAACATCTTCTTAAAACACGAAAGACAAGTTAATTAGAAGTATTCCATCTGGGCTTTGTTGTATGGATGTGGAAACTAATTGTATTAAAGGAGGAGAAACAACTCCACAAGCTAAGTTACCACCTAAAGTATGTTCTCATTCTGGCATAGAGCTAAACTAGACCATCCTCAGGAATGAAATATGAAGAGAGATTTTCCAATATAACATTTTCCCTGATAAAAAAAAGAATTTGTGCAAGTGAAATGGAGTAAAAATATCCATGGCAGATATATGCTCATTCTTGCATTATTTTTCCTCATACTCGTATGAAAAACATTTCTTCCATATATTAACAAGGATATTTTGATCAAGCAGCACAACGTTTTTGGTGCCCCTCAAGTAATTTTGCATCTATTCCCTAAAACATAAAAAAAAAAAGGGTAATTGTGCATCTATAAGGTGATAAATAGATCACAACTTCTGTAATAGGCTACAAGTCGCTGCCTTCTTTTCCTGAAGACCTAGATCTAGACATTAATTCTTCAAAACTTCACTAAGAACCTAGAACACAAATGCCTACATTTCCTATGTCATACCAATATCTTGTAGATAGTATTTATTCTTTAAGAACATGTCGAATAGAACGTCTTGCCCTATTGGAAACCAACAGAACCACTTTGTTATCAATATTTAAGATATTTTTACAATATCTCATTGTAGACAATTATTCTAAGATTCCTAAACAAGCGTATGACAATTTGAGAAAAAGGAAAGAGTTACATACCTCGTGTTTGGTTACTGATCCTCCTATTTTCATGATTGGTACCGTCGCCCATCATGATGAGACCTGAGCATCCACATCCTCTACACAGTGATGTATATCTATTGCCTGATGAAGCAAATTTGTTTAGCAAAAGTCCACAACAAATAGCATTGATACAGTGGTCTGATAAAGCTATATCCATTGTTTAAGAAAATTATAAATAGAATAATTATTTTCCTTCCTCCTATTCTCCTTTTCTTTATAGGGTTATTTGAAATACCAAAAGATATACAGGGACTTAGAAATATCAAAATATAATTTTTAACAAACTCCTATCTTCCCATTGATTTTGGTACCCGTCCACCAACCCACCCCATGATTGAGACTTGGGCCCAATCCACATTCCTCTAACACAGTTGATGTACTCTATCGCCTGATGAAAGCAAATTTGTTCAGCAAAAGTCCACGGACAGATAAGCCCATTTTGATATAGTATGGTCTTGGAATTAAGCTATATCCATTGTTTAAGAAAATTATAAATAGAATAATTATTTTCCTTCCTCCTATTCTCCTTTTCTTTATAGGGTTATTTGAAGTACAAGATATACAGACCAGAATGTCAAAATATAATTTTGTACAAACTCAAAAGGTATAGCTTAAAGGATTTATGCTTGCGACATGGGATTACAAAAAGGCAAGATATCTTCCGCACAAGGAAACAATATCTTTTATCATGAATTTCGTTGTTAAAAATGATACTTTTCTATGAAGTAATATCATTTACAATATTTGAAACCTTGTTTGTATTACTCATAAGGACATAGCAATTAATGCAATTGTGTAATTTTAATTAGGATTTACCATTCCCAAGGAGATTTGGTGCCATAAGATAATATTAAATAATAACAATTTTATTTTAGGCTCTTACGAATTCCTTGTTTTTTATATGGTTGTTCAAATACTAGCAAATGTTAAATTCTACCTCATAATAGTTTGAAATTACTTTTTCTTTTGATAAATTGTCCCCCAAAGAATTGAACTACTATTCAATCAGAAAAAAATCTCTAAAACAGCACTGACACTAGTATAAACTTAAAGACCTACACCGTTTTGATGAAAATTCAAGGAGTAAGTTTGTAATTTACTCCAGACGCTATAATAGTGAGAGAGACTAGGCCCTCGACTCTAATTTCGGTGCTCATTTTCATTTTCTTGGAAACCATTTTATCCCTGACAATAGAAGTAAGCAGGAGAATTATATAATTTTAAAGGAAGAACATACACGACATCGTCAAGAAGATGAATACACTGGTGCTTCCACTGTGCTCTCTATGTTAAAGGATCATTTGGTCGTGTATGATCAATGTAGTAAAAGGAATTTACAGTTCCATTTCCATGTTCATTTTGACATATATTGCTTAATAACAAGTTTAAAGATATGTGGCCATGAATGATGGATTGAGATTTCCACTTCAATTCTTTTAAATAATATTATCTTCATGCATGTGCAACGCATGGAATTCATCATATAGATGTCAAAAATGACAATTTATAAGATTTTTGTTGAAAAGGGTTTTTACATTAGATAGATCTCCAAACAGGCAAAAAATAAAAATGAAAATGTTTCCTAAAATGAAAAGTGAAGTGGAAAAAAATGTAGCCTAAAATATTTTGCTATGACAAACTGGGTTTTTTAAATTGGTATTTGCATATTAAATAATGAGTGTTCAAATTGATAGACAACTTTTTAATTCCAAGTAAAGCTGTAAAACATAAAAGAAAAAAATTAAAGGAGAAAAATATATTTTTACTTATCTAAAAATAAATATTCTTCCTAAATAGTCCAACTTCTTATAAGACTACCRTAATTTTCATTGCTTTTTTCATACACAGAGCATAATTAATTTATAGTACAGTTAAGAATTCTGCAATTTTTTGCGGTAAAATGCCCAAAGCAATCTCAAGTGCTTCTTTCGAAGATGTTGAATGCTTCCAAGGGACAATTGAGATAGCTGTAGGACTTAGGACTGCTGGTGCAATATACCCAAAGAGTAAGAAAGTTGGATGATCTTATGATGGAAGTGGAACTGGAATTGAAAAGGAATACTTGTCTTGGGGCCAAGAAGGAGCATCAATAGTTGGTATTGCTCATACTTGTAGCCATTCAATAGTTAGGCCAGTAGAAYGATGCCCCCATTTTTCTTTAAGATCAAATACCCATTAGGCACATCTACGTTGTTCAAAATTGATGTTTCTTTGGTACAAAGAATTTTGTGTTGTTTCCTAACAATATAGTTAGAGGAATTTCGAGTTTCATTTTCATTTCCATTTTGGCAAATATTGTTTAATAAAAACTTTAAAAGTTTCACTTCAAATTTCTTTTATTAGTTTTTTACTCATGCGGCACAGATAGTTCATCCATTAGATATAAAAAATGTTTCAAAAAATGGAAAGTGAAATGCAAACAAAAAGCACCTCTACAAACCTTCTACACATTATTTCTTGTGGATTTCACTGAAAACCTTAACATGGGTAATAGACATCCGAAGGTTCCTTATCCAACTCAAACTAATATAATGAACCACCTAACTTGCAAGAATTTTCATGAAAAATTAATAGTAGCAGCCCTTTGATTCATCGGAATAGAACTTGGAGAATGCATCACACCTGCAGCCCTTTAATTCATTGGAATAGAACTGGGACAATGCATCACATCTGCAGCCCTTTGATTCATTGGAATAGAATTGGAAGAATGTATCACACCCATAGCTTGTTGATTCATCAGAATATTTGTGAAAAATTAATTGTAGCACTTTTATTATTGCATTCTATAAGATAAATTTAATTTCATTCCTCAAGATAAGTATTCTAAAAACACGGAGATCCAAAGAAGATCCACTGCATAAGGTGATAAAGAAGAGACTAGTTCACATAGAAGATACTATCAAGAAATGAATTACTTGTGGGACGAAATTCTACAAATTTGAAGAACAAAAATGCGTTCATTTCCTCTATCATACCAATACGTGAACAGTGTTTACTCTTGAGAACATGTCAAATAAATTCCTTGCTCTAATGGAAACCACAAGAACCACATCGTTATCAGCAAGGAAAACATTTTTTAATATGAGACCATACATCTAATTTTAGATAGCTGTTCTAAAATCCCTACASAATAATRTGAAAATTTGAGAAAAATGAAATAGTCACATATATTTTGTGGGTTACTGATTCCCCTCTTCACGGTTGAGCCGACTAGGGGACCGCTGTGACATAATGAAACCTAAGCATGCACGTTATTTAAGCATTGATGGTATATGTATTATCTGCTGAGGTAGATACGTTCAACAAAAGTCCTAAATAGCTCTGATACAGGTCTAATGAAGCTTCATCTCCTTCTTGAGAAGATAATAAACAGTCATTTATTTTCTCTTCTCCTATTCTCCTTTTCTTTGATTAGGGATATTTGATTAGATATAGACAATAGAATGTCATAATATAACTTTTGCATTGACCTAAAAAATATAGCTTGAGGGATTTATGCCTGCCACATGGGATTACAAAARGAATGATAGAAAGTTTAATCTCAAAGAAAATTTCGGGCTTTATCGTGCTAACCAAACTATTGAATGACTATTGATATAGGCAAAACTCACTGTTAATGTTGTTCTCACCACCAAAATAAGAGTTCATTTTATCGGACATGACATCAACATACGAGTTCTATTTCAACTAACATACTAAAAGAGTGCTTACTCTACTTGTGAAGTATTACAGACATTTAATTTTCAACTATTGTTATGTGTACTTTGAATTAAATCCACCAAAAATATTTTTAAAGCAGCAAAGCACACGTAAATTATAAACATTCAATGGAGACTTCATTATTGATATAGAAGAGAAATTTTTCTTTAATTTTCAAGAGTTGAAGTTCTTTAAAAGTATTTTTTCAATTATTTTAGCTTTGGTGTTTTTATATGATTATCTACGATATAGAGTATGTCAAAATAGTAAATAAAATGATTACGAAAAATTTATTTCAGACACTTTTAGTAACCATTGCCTTTCATGTTATATATATCATATCAAAAACATTTTGGTAATCCATGAAACACAATACATTCCATTAGGGCTTTGTTATATGGATATGAAAGATAAAAATTTTCTCATATTACATTTTATAAATATATTACTTTTCTTCATAATGTAAACCTTTTTTGAGGGTTTCAACGTAAAAGAATAGTAATATTCATTTTCTCTTAACAAAATATTTCTTATGATTTTCAATACAATATCTTTTAGTCCTTTTTTTAAGGGAAGGTCCAAAGAAGGATGAGGCATTTTATTCTTGAAAATGAATCTACAATACAATTTAATGTGGAGTATATGAAAAATAATAAATTAAATTAAGGTTATAAAAAATTTATTCGATGCACTTTGCACGTAAAATATTTCTAATTTTTCTAAACAATATTAATTAATTTTTCTAAATAGAACATGGTAGATGCTAATTCGAAACATATCAAATTTGATCGGTTGTTACTGGCCAATATATTAGTTGGTGTGCTAAAAAAATTCGATTGATTTTTGTCAATCAAAATGAATAGTTCGGTTGCTAATTAACAACAAAATTTGATATGCAATGTGTAGGTGTACGTTAAGCTTTTATATATAGCAATTGGAAATACTTATCATGTTAGGTAATAATGAGATATATATATTATATATAAGTCTATTGTAATATTAGATTGTATATAGTGTAGACACAAATTAATATGAAGACACTATTAATAATGGCTATAAATAGAGTTGTTGTATATTTTTATCAATCAGAAAAACATACAAATTGCCTTATACTTTCATAGTCTTGCAACTATCACATCATTGTCAAAATCCATAGATGTGCCCATTGGTTATTTGATATTAGAGAGAAGTTGGGGCATCATCATACAAGCCAAAATATTGAATAGCTACTGATACAAGCCAAATCCATGATTTTCTCGACATGGGGACAAGAGTTCCTATGCATGACACCAACATAGCAGTTACAATTCCACCGGCATGCTAAAAARATGTCCACTTTATGTGTGAAGTACTATGTGAATAATTTTCAACCATTGTTATGTGTTGAATTAAATACAACGAAAGCATTTCCAAAGCTTCAAAACAACACTAAATGAAAAACATCTCCTGGCACTTTGGTAATTGATACACTAGCAGGATTTTTGTTCACTTTCTCCTTACCACAATCATTTTCGATGGTGAATAGCTTAGTCCGCAAGACATGCCCCAAAATTTTTTAAGAACAAATGCCCATTGAGCACATCTAGGATGTTCAAGGGTGAAGCTTCTTTAGTACAAAGAATTTGTGCTGTTATGATCAATTGGGTAGAGAAATTTCTAGTTTCATTCCCATTTTCATTTTTGCAAATATTTCTTAATAATATTTTCAAAAGTTTCAAGTCAATTTTTTTCTTTCAGTAGTACTAGCTTAATGCTCGTGTGCTGCACAAATTGTTAATCAATTAGATATGAAAAATGTCAATTTACAAGATTTGGTTGAAAAAGGGGTTTACATTAGATAGACCACCAAATGCATTTTCATCAATTTTGGAAACAATCAATAATAACACAAAACTAACTTTTTTTTAAATGAAAATAGAAAACTAAAATGTAAAAAAGGCACAGCTTAACTAAATGTATATAAGATGCAGCCTAAAAGCTAACATAACCCATCATGTGACAAATACATGACTAGTTTTGAGGGCATTTGAATTTCATAAGAATTTTATCCAAGTGGATGGATAATATAAGAGACAGAAATGAAGATCATATTAAAAGAAATGTTCACTTTACATGTGAAGTAATATGTGGATAATTTCCAACTATTTTATTTGCATTTTAATTACCACCCTATACATCTTTTATTCTTGAAAACACAACTAAACTAAAAATGTTACCTCGGTAATTGTAGGTATAGAAGAGAAATTTTTCCTAAATGTTCCCAAGTTGAAAGTAGTGTTCCAATGATCTCACATCTTTCACTGTTTTTTATGTAAAAGACGATATCACCAGCATTTCCACTAATCTCTCTATCCTAAAGAATCGTTTGGTCGAGTATGATTAATATAGTTAGGGGAATTTCTAGTTTTATTTCCATGTCCGTTCTGACACATATTACTTAAGAAAAATTTCAACAATTTCACTTCAAGTTTTTTCAAGTAATACTAGCTTCATGCCCGTTGATTGCATGGATAGTTTATCAATTAGATGTCAAAAATGTAAATTTACATTACATAGTCCACCAAGTACATTTTTGACAAATTTAGAAATAGCCACTCAAATAAATAAAAATGAAATGTTTCCCAAATGAAAAGTGAAATGCAAACAAAATGCAGCTCCAGAAATCTTCTAGACATTAATTCTTATGGACTTCACCGAAAACTTTAACATGGGTAATAGATGTCCCATGTTTCCTTGTCCAACTTAAACTAATATAAGGAACCACCTAAGTTATAAGAATTTTTATGGAAAATTAATAGTAGCAGCYCTTTTATTCATCGGAATAGCACTGGGAGAATGCATCACACTCACAGCCCTTTGTTTCATAGAAATAGAACTAGGAGAATGCATCACACCCATAGCCTGTCTCTTCCTCAGAAAGAACTGAGAGATTGCATCCCACCCATAGCCTGTTGATTCATCCGAATATTTATGAAAAAGTAATTGTATCACTTTCATTCTGACATTCTATATGACAAATTTAATTCCATTCCTTCGATAAGTATTCTACTAACACGGAGGTCCAAAGAAGAGCCACCGCATAAGGTGATAAAGAAGAGACTAGTTCACATGGAAGATATTATCAAGAAAAGAATTACTTGTGGGATTAAATTCTACGAATTTACAGAACACAATGCCTTTCATTTCCTGTGTCATACGAATACCATGCGAACAATGTTTACACTTTGAGAACTTGTCTAATAGAGTTTCTTGCTCTAATAGAAATCACCAAAACCACTTTGTTATCGACATTTAAAATACTTTTGTAATATCATACCATACATCTAATTGTAGGCAGCTGTTGTAAAGTTCCTAGACAAGAATATTACAATTTGAGAGAAATGAAAGAGTTACCTATATCATGTGCGGTTATCGATCCTCCTATTCAAGGTTGGGCTAGCTAGGGAACTGCTTCCCAACATAATGAAACCTGAGCGTGCATGTCTACTAAGCAATGATGGTAATCTATTCTCTGATGAAGTAGATATCTTCAACAAAATTCCACTAGATAGCATTGATAAGGCGGTTTGGTGAAGCTTTATCTCTTACTTATGAAGATAATAAGCATTAATTTTCTCTCAACCTATTCTTCTTTTCTTGGTAGGAATATTTTAAATTCTACCTCATAATAGCTTAAAATTACTTTTTCTTTCGATAAATTCTCCCCAAAATAATTGAACTACAATTCAATCAAAAAAAGTCTCTAAAACAACATTGAAACTAGCACGAACTTAAAGACCTACACAGTTTGATGACGATTCAAAAGGTAAATTCATAATTTACTCTAAACGCCATAATAGGGGGAAAGACTAGGCCTCGACTATAATTCTAAAGCTGAAGTGGATTTTCTGGAAACCATTTTATCCATGACAGTAGAGGTAAGCAGGAGAATTTTATAATTTTGAAGGAAGAGCAATGACGACGTCATCGAGAAGATGATATTACAGGAGCTTTCATTGTGCTCTCTATCCTAAAGGATCGTTCGGTTGTGTATGATCAATATAGTCAAAGGAATTTTTTATTTTTTTTTCCATGTCCGTTCTGGCACATATTGCTTAATAAAAATTTCAACAGTTCACTTTAAGTTTTTTAAGTAATACTAGCTTTATGCCCATTCATTGCACGGATAGTTCATTAATTAGATGTCAAATATGTAAATTGACATTACATAGTCCACCAAATACATTTTTGACAAATTTAGAAATAGCTACTCAAATATCCAAAATTGAAAATTTTTCCCAAATGAAAAGTGAATGCAAACAAAACACAGCTCCAAAAACCTTCTAGACATTAATTCTTATGGATTTCACCAAAAACTTAACATGGGTAATAGCGTCCAATGTTATAAGAATTTTTATGAAAACTAAATAGTAGCAGCAACTTAAATCATCGGAATAGAACTGGGAGAATGCATCACACCTATAGCCCTTTGTTTCATCGAAATAGAACTAGGAGAATGCATTTAACACCCCCAGATTAGGAACTGTCCTAAGTCGAGAATGTTATGTCATTCCACTAGCAAATAATCAACTGTCATTTAAAACTTAACATTCAATCAAAATGAAAATAGCGGAAGCCTCAAGAATTTAAACTATTCAAAAATAATATAATTATCTTATTACATAAAATAAGTTTGAAACAAGCTCCCGGGTATCATAGCTCGCCGACAAGCAACCTCCTCGCCCCATCTGGTTACATATCATCTGAAATGACACATAAGAAAAGAAATGAGCTAAAAAGCCCAGTAAGTAACCTCAATGCATGAATGCATCAACCTATCATACATGTCGTGAAATTATAAAATTTTGCCTTTAAATAAAAACTACTTTCCAAACATTCCTTTTTCAAAATCTCGTTACAAAAGATTTCCTTCAAAATTCACTTACAGTAAAACATTCCATTTCCTTTCATTCGTGAGCTCACTAGAGTGTAACGCCTAGCCACTAAGTTTTGCAGTGGGCCATAGTTATTTCGAACTCGATTCCATTCCTACCAGTGATAAAGAAGAGGCTAGTTCACGTGGAAGATACTAACACTGAGGTTCAAAGAAAATCCACTGCATAAGGTGACAAAGAAGAGACTTGTTCACGTGGAAGATACTATCAAGAAAAGAATTACTTGTGGGAGGAAATTCTACAAATTTACAGTACACAAATGCCTTCCCTTTCATGTGTCATAAGAATATTATGTGGGTAGTGTTTACACTTCGAGAACATGAGCAATTGAATTTTTTTCTCTAATAGAAACCACCAAAACCACTTTGCTATTGACATTTAATTTTTTTTTTTTTGAAATATCAGATATACATCTAGTTGTAGGCAGCTGTTGTAAAATTCTTGGACAAGAATATGAAAATTTGAGAAAAATGAAAGAGTTACATACATCATGTGCAATTACTGAACCTCTTGTTCCAGGTTGGGCGCTTAGGGGACTGCCTCCCAGCATAATAGAACCCGAGCATGCACGTCCTCTAAGTAATGATGGTATATCTATTGTTTAATGAAGTAGATCTGTTCAACAAAAGTCCACTAGACAGTATTGATGCAGTGGTTCGATGAAGCTTTATCGCTTACTTATGAAGATAATAAACAGTGCATTAATTTTCTCTCAACCTATTCTCCTTTTCCTGATAAGGATATTTGATGCATTAGATATAGACACAAGAATGTGAAAATATAAATTTACATTAACCTACAAAAATATAGCTTGAGGGATTTATGCTTRTGACAGGGGATTACAAAAAAGCAAGATATCTTCCACACAAGGAAACAATATCTTTTGTCATGAACTTCACTATATTAAAAATGAGACCTTTCAACATTTCATGTTAGTAGAAATAGGGCACGTGGTTCGCACTTGAAGTAATATCATTTACAATTTTGGAGCCTCTTTTGTATTACTCATAACAGCATAACAATTAATACAATTGTTTAATTTTAATTAGGAATTACTGTTCCTTAGGAGATTTGGTGTCATAAGATAATAGTTAAATAACAACGATATAATTTTAGGCTTGTCAAGAAATCCTTTTTCTTTTTATGGTCATTTGAATACTAGCAAATGTTAAATTCTATCTCATAATAGTTTAAATTACTTTTCTTTTTTGATTTATCCCCAAAAGAATTGAACTACTATTCAATCAGAAAGAAGTCACTAAAACAACACCGAAACTAGTACTAACTTAAAGACCTACACAATTTTGATAAAAATTCAAGGGGTAAATTCGTAATTTACTCTAGACTCCAATATTGAGAGCCCACAACTCTAACTCGTAATTCGTAATTCGTAATTTTTGAATGCTCACTCGAAATTACTAATTTATTGAGAATTTGAAGAATGTTATCATGATTTCAGGAAAATCCATTTTTACTTGAATCTTTGATGAATGTGCATTGATTTGTCTTGTGAAAATAGTACACTTGACAGCTACGGACAACAACTTCTAATGGCTTTTGTGAAATTGAATTTTTAACTTTGTTCATGATAATTGATGGAAATGCACTGAGCTTGACATTGCTTGATTGAGACATGCTTGTTGGGACTTGATGGATTAGATGGAGTACTTTGTCGGCAACTCTGGATAATTAGTCTTGCAGGCAAAGTACTGTGTTTCGCTAGTTTTCAGCACGAGGACCTCTCATTCCGCCCAGACGTTAATATCTGGGTTAGTCAAAACTTGGCCAAAGTCTATGGTAATGCTTGTGGTGGACAATAGCCCTCGGATTAAATCTCCTAACCATGGTGAGCAACAACAATGAGTACTCTTGCTTGTTTACAACGTGAAAAGGGAGCTCAATGATGAAACTGAGAACTTTTAGAAGCTACTTATGAATTTCTATCTTTGATGTTGTAGTATTATTACTAAACCATTGCAGACTTGGTGATTGTAATATATCTTTGGAGATGTAATAGACTATGCATCTTATTATTTTACAGGGATGCTTAATCCCGGGGACTAATTATGGGTTGTAATATGGACTTTAAAATTTATGCTTTCGCTTTAATGATTAAATTGGGATAGTATCGACTAGTGGAGGATGGGTTGCCACATCGTTCGAAGGCAATGTAAGGCTCCAAAAGAACAATTGGGCAAGATATAGGACCAACGACTATTGGGGCACAATAATGGAGCTAGAAGATCTTAGGATGGAACTGGACTTGTTATGCCGATGTGATGAGCAGGCAAATGAACTATTTTCTCGAAGCCAAGAACAGTATCAATAGATGATTTTGATTGTATTAGTAGCCGTTCAATAGTTTGAATTGTACAACGATGCACCACTTTCATTTGAGATCAAATATCCACTGGACAGATATAGGATGTTCAAAATTGAAGCTTCTTCGGAAGAAGGAATTTTGTGATGTATGGAATTAATATAGTGAGAGAGATTTCAAAATTTGTTTTCATTTCAAAAATTGGTGAATAAAATCTTCAAAAGTTAACTTCAATTTTTATTTTATTATATTTTTTTGGCATTACTAGCTTCATGCACATGCGATGCATGGATAGTTCATCAATTAGATATAAAAAGTTTGAATTTATCAGCATTTATTGAAAAGGAGCTTTACATTAAAATATGCCACCAAATACATCTCTAGCGAATTTTGGAATAGTCATTCAAACAAATAAAAATTAAAAGTGTTCCAAAAAGGAATATTGAAAAATGATATGCAAACATGACTCGTCCTAGACGTTTTCCTGTGACAAATTGGATTTTTTGGAATAAGTATTCAAATTRATGGAGCTCTTCGGATTTGAAAATAAAATAAAATTAAATATGGCTTTGCTTTTCACAAAATTATAGATTTTWMATGTTGAATGTATCATATTGAAAAGTAAGCCGCAAAACACAAGTAAATAAAAGGCATTCTGTCTGGGCTTTGTTATATGGATATGGGTCTTGAGTAGAAGGGAGCATCAACATGGTAAAATTTCCTTTGTTTCATTACCATATATCTTTTCATTTCCTTTGTTTCCTTTGCTTTTATCTATACTATATTAGATAGACAATTAAATACGTTTTCAAAAAGTTTTGAAACTACCACTCAAAATAGAAAATTGAAAAATTGATTAATATTCAGTTAAAACGATCCATTTCTGGATCATTTCTCATTGAATTTGTGATTTCTAAAAGTGCTTAAGGTTATAATCATGATTACATTTTCCCTTACATACTTCAACATATAATAATCATAAAATCCTCCATTTCCTCTTGCTAGAATCTACAACGATTAATCCCAACATAAACATCTTCCTTCATATATGGAATTCAAAATCATGATATCCATGTTGCAGAACATGGATACAGGCAAAGCAATAAGGAAAGATTGGAAACCATACATATCATGTTCTACTTTTACGGTTCTTATGTCAATTTTTTTTTTTTTTTTTTGTATTACTCTCTTCGTGCTTGTCCGATGAACAGAAAATTCATCAATTAGATGTGAAAAATATAAATTTACATAATTTTTTTGAAAAGGGATTTACATTAGATAGACTAGCAAATGCATTTTCAATAAATTTGAAAATAATCACTTGTTATTTTATCATAATTATCTTTGGTTTTTCAATACAAAAAGCATAATTCATTGACAATTCACTTAGAAATTGTTTAGTCACTTCCTCTACATTCTTAGCAATGTGGCTCCATTAGTTCGATATCTGATCCCTCCAACCGGCACTGATCAACAACCTCATCCATATACCTTATAGTTGAGTGTGCATTAAAAGCTCATCGAACCGAGTGAAACATCTCATCTTGAATGAATTGTAAATACAAACTCATGCCCTCATCTATAAGGTCTTCTGATGTCGAGGGAGAGGATTTATATAAGGAGTGGTCACCTGTGATACATTAGTAGGATTTTTGTTCACCTTTCTTCTTATCAAAATGATTTTCAGTTGTGAACAATTTGGTCAGCATGACATGCCCCAAAACATTTTAAGATCATATGCCCATTAGGCACTTCCAAGATTTTAAGAATGAAGCTTCTTCAATACAAGGAATTTGTGCTACGTACAATCAATTGGTTAGAGAAATTTCTAGCTTCATTCCCATTTTCATTTTCGCAAATATTTCTTAATAATATTTGCAAAAGTTTCACTTCAACTTTTTTCTTTTAGTAGTACTAGCTTAATGCTCGTATGACGCACAGATTGTTAATCAATTAGATGTGAAAAATGTCAATTTACAAGATTTGGTTGAAAAGGGGGTTTACATTAGATTGACCACCAAACACGTTTTTAGCAAGCTTCGAAACTGTCACTCAAAACATAAAATTAAAAGAGTTTCAAAAATGAAAATCAAAATAAAAATGTTAACAAAATGCAGCTTAATTGCAAATAAGATGTAGCCTAAAAGCTAACAGAACCCATCAAGTGAAAGGCACATGACTAAGTTTCAAGATACTTCTCTCAAATTATAAAACTTTTATTGGAAGTTATGGATAATATAAGTAATACAAACGAAGATCATGCTAAAGGAATTTTCACTTTATGGGCAAAGTAATATATGCATAATTTCCAACTATTGCTGTCTGTACTTTAATTTACAACCAATACATCTTTCTAGTTGCAAAAGACAACTAAATTAAAAATATTTCTTTCGGCCTTGTTATAGAAAATTTTTCCTTAATGTTCAAGAGTTGAAAGAATTTTTCCAATGATTTCATATCTTCTGTGCTTTTGCATGATTATCTACTTTTCCTATTGACACAAAGTATGTGAAAAAGATAAATTAAATTTGATAATTAGAAAAGTTATTTCGCACGCTTTGTACGTGTAAAATTTCTGCTAGACGATGTTATTAAGTATTTTTAGATAGAATATGAAAGATTATAAAAAAGGTTACTTCACATGCACTTTAGAAACTATTTCCTTTTTAATGTAAAATATATGGTATCAAAAACCTTTTCTTAAGACGTGAATCACAAGTAAATTAAAAGCATTCCATCTTGATTTTGTTACATGGATAAGGAAACTAATTTTATTATATGAGGAGAAACATAGCCTTACTTAATAAGACTTATTTCTTATTCATGTAAACATCACATATTTCTTTATATAAAGAATGAAGATTGTAATAGGTATCAAAGATGATAATAATAATCATTTAGAAAAAAAATGCAAAAAGAACATCAAAACAAGCCACCAAAATATTGGATCACTCTTAACTTATAAGCAAAATTTGATACCCGTTAGTAAAAGGAACAAGTTTCAAAAGGTTGAAAACGGAGAAACGCACCACAAGTTTCAAAAGTATTGCTCTAACTCACATACAAASTGATAATCTTGAGTATATGTTCTCAAGAAGAACACAAAGGAATGAATGCCCTTCAAACTAAGACTACAAAAAGGAAAAAGGGATTCAATGCAAGGAATGTGAAGGCTATGGACACATTCAAGCAGAATGTGCAAATTTTCTCGAGAAGTAGAGATGTGCTATGACTACTTTATGGAGTGACAATGATTATGAAGTTCAAGAAGATAATAAAAGTGAGCACAAGTACCTAGCATTTGTGGTGAAATATTCAAATAAGGATGATGTATAGTATGACATTGTTAATGAAGAAGTACAATTTGATATTGATGTTGAAGACCTTCAAATTGCTTACGATGACATGTACATAAAGTGGATAATTGATGTAAAGCAAATTAAAGTCATTGAGATGAAAGTCTTCAACTTGTAAATGATAATTGTTGTTTGATTGAGCAAACTAAAACATTGGAAAAGGAGCTCAATGTTTCTCAAACAAAATGAACTCAAGCTTTGAAAGAACCGGAAGGTGCAAACAGTATCTTAAACAATTTCAAAATGTGTGCCATAAAACATGATTCTAGAATGTGTGCACAATAGAACCGAATGCATTCACAAGGACAGAAGATAAAATTTTCCAGCAAAAGATGGACGCTATAAAGTATAAAAGTTCATTCCTAATTGTCATTTTTGGGGCATAATGAGGACACATTAGACCAAAATATTTTAAGCTATATTTCTATGTGCATAGAATGATTCATGAATCAAAAGCTTTTGCTCCTCTAATTTAAAGGAAAAGAATTGGTTAAAATGAAATGGGTTCCTAAAAGTATTTAGTATATTTATTGCAATGGCTATTATTTCCTGTTGTTAGTATTGCAGTATGTTAGATTTCATGTGAATCCATTTGATGTGAGTTTTATGAATGTAAGTTTATGTGTTGATACTTATCAAAACTGGATATGTAGAAGGCATACTATGATGATTGATAGGAATTGTTGAACACTTGTGTTTTCCTAGAAAGTTTTAAGGCACATAGTTTTAATCTAATGTCACTGAGGCCATTCAAATTCAACTACATTTGGCTTGTCAATAGACTACTCYAATATACTGCTTGGCATGATAAATATAGTGTTTGTGTTCATATGAAAACCAAAGAGGGAGATTGTATAAGTATAGGTTTTTGGAGTTATATCATATGGTCAAATATTCACAATGATTTTCATTGTGTCCATATTCTTGCCCTAATTTATTCTGCTGTCTTTAGCATATGATGAATAGAATACATCTATATTTATATTCTAGGTGTTTTATTTATCGATATGGACTATTTTGAAATAGATTAGTTTAATTATTAAAAGTATCACCCAAACATCTTTAACATATGATTAATAGGATATATCTAGATTTATGATTTAGGTATTTTATTTATCTACATGGAATGTTTTGATTTAGATAATTTAATATACAAGTTTTAATATTAAAAGTAGGACTATGACGTATTCTTATTATAATTGTCCTAATTCTTGCAGAACTTGTATCTTGTATAGTCCTTTCCTATACAACTTTTCTAACCCTAAATATTATGATATTGGCTTTTGGTGAAGGTTTCTTGAATGAAACATAGAGCTAACAACGTGAGTTTGAGCTTTGAGAAAGTGTCATTCAGGATGCAAGCATTCATGTTGAACCATGTTAAATTGTGTATCTAATGAAAACCACAGGGACCACTTTGTTATTTATAATTAAAACATTTTTGTGATATCATACCATATATCTCATTGTAGACGTTCTAAAATTTCTGAACAAGCATATGAAAGTTTGAGAAAAAGAAAAGAGTTATATATATCTTGTGTGGTTAYTGATCCTCCAATCTTCATAGTTAGTTTGGCTAGAGGATTGCTGCCCAACATAATGAGACCCAAGAATGTACATCCTCTAAGCAGTCATGGTATATATATTGTCTAATGAAGTAGCTATGTTCAACAAAGATCCACTACATAGCTTTCATACGGTGGTATGATGAAACTAATCTATTGTTTAAGACATAGAGCTAACAACAGAGRWCCCAGAAGCAGTTTTGGAGAAAGAATCATTGTGACCTACAAAGAACTATCAATATTTGCACCATTCTTTGTTTATAAAGGCTATTTCAAATCTTTAAGTGATCACAAAGACTCGCTGGATGTAAGTGTTTCTACTATTACTAGGACAAAAACAATCCACATGGATCATAACATGTTGAAAAGCTATGAGGTGGAGTGAAGGATGGGGTGCAGCTTAGGGAGAGATTTATAACTGTGGCATGGGATTACAAATAAGCAAGATAGAAAATCTCGGGAACCCTTGAGCTAGCCAACTATTGAATGGGTACTAATATAAGCAAGACCCACAATTGACGTTGTTCTCATAACCGAGACAACAATCCATTTGATTTTTCATGTCACCAACATAAGAGTTCTAGTTCCACCGATTCATTTTTTTGTTCATGTCACCAACAAAAGAGTTATAATTCCACCTTCATACTGAAAAATCAAAAAACTTTCCCTTGGGACTTCATTATGATATAAAGGAGGAATTTTTCTTTAATGTTTAAGATTTGAATTTCTTTGAGAATATTTTCTTAATAATCTCATCTTTTGGTTTTTTAGATGATTATCTACTTTTCTTATTGTATAGCGTTTGTGAAAACAATAAATGAGTTGAATTATTACAATAAAAGTTATATAATAACGATTTAATTTTACAATTCTTATGAATTCCTTTCTTTTCTTTATGGTCGTTGGTATACTAGCAAATGTTAAATTCTACCTCATGATAGTTTAAAATTACATTTTCTTTTGATAAATTGTGCCCAAAAGAATTGAACTATTATTCAATCAGAAAACAAATCTCTAAAACAACATCGAAACTATTATAAACTTAAAGACTTAGATAGTTTTGAATGAAAATTCAAGGGAAAAATTCATAATTTACTCTAGAGGCCATAATAGTTAGAGAAACTAGGTCTTCGACTCTGGTTCCCATACTGATGATGATTTTGTTAGAAATCATTTTATCCTTGACAGTCGAGGTAAGCAAGAGATTTATGCAATCTTGAAGGAAGAAGATACACGATGTCGTCGAGAAGACAACATCAACAAAGTTTCCATGGTTCTCTCGATATTGAAAGCTTTTTTTCCGTGCATGATCAACATAGTTAGAGGAATTTATAGTTTCACTTCCATATTCATTTTGACACATATTGCTTAATCAAAATTTAAAAAGTTTCACGTAAATTATAATTTTTAATTAACATCCCGTGCAACGCACAAATAGTTCATCAATTAGATGTCAAAAATGTCAATTTATAAGATTATGGTGAAAAGTGGTTCTACGTCAGATAGACTAGCAAAAATGTTTTCAACAAATCTCAAAACAGTCACTCAAAAAAAAAAATGAAAATGTTTCCAAAAAAGAAAACTGAAATGCAAACAAAATATAAATTAAATATTTTTCTATGACGAAATGGTTTTTTGAATTGGTATTTGCACATTAAATAATGTGTCTTCCAATTGATGGAGAACTTCTTAATTCCAAGTAAAGTTGTAAAATATAAAGGAAAAAAAATTGAAGGAGAAAATATATCTATACTTATAATAAAAATAAATGTTCTTCSTAAATAGTCCAACTTCTTAAAATATTACCATAATTTCCTTTGGTTTTTTCATACACAGAGCATAATAAATCTGATAGTTCACTTAACAATTTTGGAATTGCTCATTGTAAAATGCCCAAATCAATCTCCAATGCTTCTTTGAAAGACGTTGAAGGCTTCCTAGGAACAATAGAGATAGTTGTAGGATTCTACGATATACCTAAAGAGATTTTATGATGCAACTGGACAGGAATTGTAAAGGTATAATTGTCTGGATGCCAATAAAAAACATCAATAGTGGGTATTGCTCATACCTGTAGCCATTCAATAGTTATGCCAGCACAATGATGCCCCAAATTTTCTTTATGATCAAATACCCATTAGGCACATCTACGATGTTCAAAATTGAAGCTTATTTGCTACAAGGAATTTCGTGTTGTTTACTATCATTATAGTCAGAGGAATTTCTAGTTTCATTTCCATTTTCGCGAATATCGTTTAATAAAAATTTTAAAAGTTTCCATTTGAATTTCTTTTATTAGTTTTCTGCTTGTGCAACACATGAACAGTTCATCCATTAGATATCAAAAATGTCAAATTACAAGATTTTTTTTTAACAGAGGGTTTACATTAAATACACCAAAAAAACATGTTTTTAGCATTGCCAAATTCTTTAAATATGTCAAAATTTTACTTTTTTCAAAATAAATGTCCTTTCTAGATGGTCCAAATTTTCTTCTTATTACAATGCCATAATTTTTAATTGTTTGGTGAAAATGACATGTCCCAATGATATTTAAGATCAAATACCCATTAGGCACACCTAGGGTATTCAAGAGCAAAGCATCTTCAGTATAAGGAATTTTGGGCTATAGACGAACAATGTGGTTAGAGGAATTTTCTCATTTCCATTTTCATTTTTGCAAATATTTGCTTAACAAATTTCTCAAAAGTTTCACGTCAATTGTTTTTTGTTTTGGTCATGCTAGCTTAATGCTCGTGTAATGAACATATAGTTCATCAATTAGATGTGAAAAATGTCAATTTGCAACACGTTTTTATCAGTTTCAAGACAATCAACCCAAAYAGAAAACTAAAATATTTCTGAAAATGATAAAAAAAACTAAATTGTAAATAAGGTGCAGCCTAAATGTATATAAGATGGAGCCTAAAGGCTAACAGAACCCATCTCGTGACAAACACGCAACTAATATTTAGGGCATTTGAATGAAGAATTTCATAAGAATTTGATCAAATTAAGTGGATGGATAATACAAGAGATACAAATGAAGATCATACTAAAAGAAATAATCAGTTTACGTGCTAAGTAATATATATGCATAATTTCCAAGTATTCTTATCAGCATTTTAAGTAACCACCCAATACATCTTTTAACCTTCAAAACACAACTAAATTAAAAATATTACCTCGGGGTCTTGTTATAGATATAGAAGAGAAAAATTCCTTAATGTTCCTGATTTGAAAGTACTTTTCAAATTATCTCATCTTTTTCATATAAAAGACGATATCATAATAGTTTCCTCTGATCTCTCTATACCAACGTAMAATCAATATAGTTAGAGGAATTTCTTGTTTCATTTCCCTATTCGTTCTGGCACATATTACTTAATAAAAATTTCAACAATTTCACTTCAAGTTTTTTTTAGTAATATGGCTTCATGCTCGTTCATTGCATGAATAGTTCATCAATTAGATGTCAAGAATGTCAATTTAAAATGCATAGACCACCAAACACGTTTTAGACAAAACTAAAAATGTTTCAAAAAATGAAAAGTGAAATGCAAACAAAATGCAGCTCTAAGAACTTTCCAGACATGATTTCTTATGGAGTCCATGGAAAATCTTAACATGCGTAGCATACGTCTCATAGTTCCTTGTCCAATTCAAACTAATATGATGAACCACCTAACTTGGAAGAATGTTCATGAAAAATTAATAGTAGCAGCGCTTTGATTGATCAGAATAGAGTTTATAAAATGCATCACCACTACTGCCTTTTGATTCTTTGGAATAGATCTGAGAGAATGCATCACGCCATAGCCCTTTCATTCATCGAAATAGAATTGGCAGTAGCCTGTTGATTCATTAGAATCTTTATGAAAAAATAATTGTAGCACTTTCATTATTGCATTCTATATGACAGATTTAATTCCATTCCTCAGGATAAGTATTCTACAAACACGGAGGTCCAAAGAAGATCCACCGCATAAGGTGGTATAGAAGAGACTAGTTGACATGGAACATACTTTGAAGAAAAGAATTACTTGTGGGATGAAATTCTATGAATTTGTAGAACACAAATGCCTTGCATTTCCTCTGTCATAACAATACCATGTGGATAGTGTTTACTATTTGTGAACATGTCCTCTTAGGCAAACCACTAGAACCACAATGTTGTTGACATTTAAAACATTTTTGTAATATGAGCCACACATCTACCTGTAGACAGCTGTTCTAAAATTCCTAAACAATAATATGACAATTTGAGAAAATGAAAGAGTTACATATATCTTGTGCAGTTATTGATCCTCCTCTTCACRGTTGGGTTGGCTAGGGGACYGTCGCCCAACATAATGAAACCTGAGCATGCACGTCCACTAAGAGGTGATGGTATATCTATTATCTAATGAAGTAGATCAGTTCAACAAAAGTCCACTCGATAGCTTTGATACGGTGATCCGATGAAACTTTATCTCTTGCTTAAGAAGATAATGAATAGAATGCATTATTTTCTCTCCTCCTATTCTTCTTTTCTTCATAGGGATATTTGATGTATTAGATATAGACACAAGAATGTTGAAATATAACTTTGCATTAACCCAAAAAATATAGTTGAGGGATTTATGCATGCCTCATAGGATTACAAAAAGCATGATAGAAAGTTTAATCGTAAAGAAAAATTTGGGGCATTGTCATGCTAACCAAACTATTCAATAAATATTGATATAAGCATAACTCACTGTTGATGTTGTTCACGGCACTATAATAAGTGTTCATTTTCTTGTACATGACACCAACATAAGAGTTCTATTTCCACTGACATAATTAAAAATTCTTACTTTACGTGTGAAGTCCTACAAACATTTAATTTCCAACTATTGAATTAAATGCACCGAAAATATTTTTTAAAGCTGCCAAAAAAATAAAATATTTCCAAAGAGGAAAATTGAAAAATGATATGAAAACATAACTCATCCTTAATGTTTTGCTATGACAAACTTCATTTTTTGGAATAAGTATTGAAATTGATATAGCACTTTCAAATTCCAATTAAAAGTGTAAAATATAATTAAATTAAAAAATATGGCTTTACTTTTCACAAAATTATAAATTTTTCATGTTAAATGTATCATATTGAAAACTAAGCCGCAAAACACAAGTAAATTAAAAGCATTCCGTCTGGGCTTTCTTATATGGATATGGGTCTTGACTAGAGGGGAGCTTCAACATGGTATAATTTCCTTTGTTTCCTTACCATATATCTTTTTAATTGCTTTTATCTGAACTGTATTTTCAAATATACTCATGATTGAATTAGTATATGTTTGTCAATGTTTGCATTATAATGAATTTTGAAGATTTTAATTGTTTTCAATTACGCAGASAATACCTATTCAATRGGTACGAAGCAATCTTACAAAAAAGCCCCGAGCCATTCTACTCTCATTTCAAGGCAAAATGTGGCAATCAAAGTTCTTTTGTAAGCATATTCAAGCTGCAAAGAGGCACCTTCATTGTTTCTTGTTGTTCCTAGATGTAGCAGAACAGCTAGATGTCCCGTTCAAGAATTAGACTAGGTTGCCTTTTCTTGAGCACCAAGCATCTTCATAAAAGGTCTGCTTGTTTCTCAATGCTTTTCTTGGTAGTGGCATCTCTTGTTTGTTTGTCAATGTTTATCGATTTTGTTTCTTTCTACTTTATCTCAATATTTGAAGGAAGATTAATTTTTTATATAAACATTATGTATAATTGTTTGAACTGGTTAATAACTATTTCTTTTCATTGTTAATGCAAAAAAGAAGAATTAGAATTACTGGTGTTTATTCATCTATTTATTTAGATAAATACATTTGGGATATATTTTGACTTTAAATATTAGAAATTTATTTATTTCTTATAAAGATGGTAATTAAAGAAAAAACAAAACAAGTAATCGATCCTCAAAGAATAAACAAACTCAAACATTATCTAAACAGATCAAACTCACTTCGTCAAATTAGATGAGTTTAAATTTAATTACTTAATTACGCAGTGGATTTTCAAAACACCCAGATGGAATAGGAGGACAAACTTCACATATTTCTTACACAATTCCTTACAAGCTTCTCCTTAATGGGTCTTGTTTGAGCCATGTAAACTTCAAAAAATTTCTTTATATAAACAAAGAAACTTCCTAGCATACATGGAAGATGATAGTAATAGCCATTAAATAAAAAGAAAAAAAGAACATCAGATCTTTTAGCTCTATATCCTTTCTATGGCACTAATGTAAAAAATCCATTTTCACATCAGATCTTTTAGCCCTGTATCCTCTTGGTAATGGCCTAATAGTCCCCAATTCAATATCTATCCCAATTGTTCCTGTGCAGCCTTTGATACCTTCCAATGATGATATGAGCATTTCACCTGAAGTAATTAATAAACTTTTATCTGAATTATCCAATAAATTCTGCTTGTGCGAATGGAGAAACCAAAGTGACATTATCGTAATGTAACAACAAGAAAAATCAGACTACTAAGTACATGATTTGGAGTATATAAAAAAGCAAAATGAAGTGTATGATTATAAAAAATTTATTCATGTGCTTTGCATGTAAAGAATTTTTGAATTTGCAAAGTATGTTTTTTCTTCTTTTTTCTTTTTAGAATGCAGAAGGGTTAAGGTATACTCCTATAACTAAATTCACACACCCTCATTGAACTTGACAAAACACCTATTCATTTAAAACCATTCATTTCTCAATAATATTTCATGCAATTTTTTACTTCTTATAAAAGAAAAAGTAATCTACCTCTGTCCTCAAGGTTCAGTGTGTTTATATAGGATTTAAAATCTTCCTAAACACTACTTGTCCCTCGAAAACTTCCAATGTAAACCATTTCCTCTAGACATATCAAAATGTCAAACGATCCTTCCCTATGTAAACAACTTCCGTTAGACATCGAATTTCATATCTAGTTGGAACTTCATTGCAAACCCATATACATGCAAAGTATAAACAAATATCAAAAATCACTCATATCTAATTCAAGTTTTAGAGTTCTTACAGTAGAAATACCAATAGTCTTATGGTTAAATAGTTCAAAATATGTTTGCAAACAAGATTCTAGACAAGTTAATGTGCAACAATGAAGCTTCTTAAAATAATTAAAAAAAAAAAGGAATGTTGTATCCTCACATGACTACACAAAGTTGTATTCATGGTGTTGAGCTCAACTTCTACAAAAGAAGTTTGCCTATATCCTTTCTCCTTTATATCGTAGTGTATTCTAAACTTAAACAAAGGATACTTATATGTTTCTCATTTCATTTCCATTTTCCTTTTGGTAGATATGGCTAAATAGAATTTTCAAAAGTTCACCAATTAGAGAGAACTCTTTTAGTATTAGTAGCTTCATGCATGTGTGATGCATGGATAGTTCATCAATTACATGATCAAAAATGTCTATTACAAGTCTTTGTTGAAAATTTTTGAAAGATCAATGTTCTTGTCTAACGTCTTGAATTAGAAGTTAACAATTTTGTTTTATAAGGTACTCTTCAAGAGGATGAACCTTTTCTAAAGTGATCATTTTGTGACTTTTTCTTTTCAATTTTATTGCTGTAATATTTTTGTACATTTTTTATTTAATATTACTTAAAATTGTCAAATGCTAGTTTTGTATTAAATGAACTAAATAGTTGTTCATCACCGYTGATAGTAAATGCATTTATTTTAAACATCTTGAATGGTTCTTAATGGAGATTCTTCAGTGGCAATGAAATACAAAAGCAACCATGGCAAAATATTTATGTATCATGAACTTCACGCTTCAATTACTTATATATGGTCCCTATGTTGCAAAACAGCAACCAGTGATTGGAAACCATTCATATCAAGTTCAACACTTTGGGTTCTTAGGTTAAAATTGTCAACATTTAGAGTTGGATGCTTTGCACCTTCTGCACCACGCAACCAATAGTGTCACGAATTGTTAGTTGTGAGGAGTCAGGGAAAGCACCTTTACACAGATTCAAAATGTGATGAAGAGTTCTGCCAAAACAATCAATGGTGTTACAAATTGTTACTTCAAATGAGTCAAAGGGAGAAACTTTCCATACATTCATAACATCACAAAAATTTCTGCCAACATGTAGTGTAGTGGTACATCCACTGTGTCTATGTGAACCATTAGCTTTGGCCCCTGTTGACAAGCACATGGCCTAGTTTTTTTTTTTTTTTTGTGCAAAAAATGAAAAGAACGAAAAGAATTAATGGTCTTGTGATTCTTTTTTTCGAAAATTGATTTTATGGATCCAAATCATCAACCAATGTGCTATTTCATGAGATGTTGGGCCAAAATCAAACATAATCAACAGATCTTATCAAAATCTTAGGGAAGTAAAATATATCAAAATGCGACCAAGGCATTATATGTATTGCTTTTAATTCTTTTTCTTGCACTTAGCAATTTCCCTTTTCACACTATAATCCATTCATAAGAATTTTGATCTAAGTGGATGGATAATATAAGAGATACGAATGAAGAAATTAAAAGAAATGTTCACTTTATGTGCATAATTTCCAATGTTGTTATGTGCATTAGCTCCAAAATCCTTTTTAAGCTTTAAACATTCCATTGAAGAATTTGTTATGAATATAGAACCGAAACCTTTAGCAAATGTTAATGAGTTGAAAGCTTTTTTAAAGAAATTTTTTAATGATCTCTTAATTGATGCTTTTGCATCATTATCGAGTTTCTCTGTTGGATATAGAGTACATGAAAAAAAAATGAAGTCTATGATTACAAAAAAGTATTTTCACTTACTTTGCACGTAAAGTATTTCTAGATATGCTAAATAATGTTATTTAGTATTTTTACTAGAAAATGATGGGGTTAAGTGTACATCACAATAACCTAGATTAATACCCTTGATCGATTRATATTCATAAGTTGATAAAAATAGCAACTCAGCAATTCATTTCGCATGCAACTTGTGATTTCTGATAAAAGTAAAAATAATCTACGCCATCTATCAAGGATTGCAAACCATCATGCATGCAAATATCTAATTCCTAATAAAATAAAAATTCTTTATCTTAAATTCTTCTAAAAAGAATCACTATCATTCGATAGGAAAAAAAATCTCTAAAACGACGTTGAACTTGTGCAAATTTAAAGACCTAAACAGTTTTCAATGAACATTGAAGGGGAATATCCGTAGTTTTCACTAGAGGCCATAATAGTGAGGGAGACTACGCCTTTAACTCTGGTTCCGATGCTAATGACGGATTTCTTGAAAACCATTTTGTCCTTGATCGAGCTAAGCAGAAGAATTATACAATCTTGAAGGAAGAAGATATACGACATCATCATGAAGACGATATCACTAGAGTTTCCACCATTTTCCCTATACCAAAGGATTTTATGTCGTGTATGATCAATACAGTTACAGGAATTTCCGGTTCATTTCCATATTCGTTTTGTCGCATACTGCTTAATAAAAATTTCAAAAGTTTTGCTTCAAGTGTTTTTAGTAATACTAGATCCATGCCCGTATGATGCAGGATAGGTCATCAATTAGATGTCAAAAATGTCAATTTACAAGATTTTATTAAAAAGGGGTTTTACATTACTTAGGAAAAAATTTAAAGTAGATGGGTCATAATTTGTTAGCTGCCAATAAGTTATATCCAATTTAATGAAACGAAGCCACGTGTAAAAAATTATGAGTTGGTTTGTATTACACATGATTTCGTATCATTATATTATATATAACTTCATTGTTGCCAACAAGTTTTTGACCCGCCCACCAATAACCTACTTATTAGATAGACCACTAAATATGTTTTCAACAAATTTGGAAACAACAATTCAAAATATAAAATTCAAAAATTGATTAATATTTAGTTAAAACGATCCATTTTGAGATCTTTTCTCATTCAATTTGCAATTTCCGAAAGTGCTTCAGGTTATAATCATTACATTTTCCTTCACAGACTCCGACATATAATAATCATAAAATCTTCCATTTCCTCTTGCTAGAATCTGCAAGGATTATTCCCAACATACAAATCTTCCTTCATATATGGAATTCAAAATCATAATATCCATGTTGCAAACTGTGGATACAGGCAAAGCAATAAGCAAAAATTCGAAACCATACATATCATGTTCAACATTTAGGGTTCTTATGTCGAATTTGTTTTTGTATTACTCTTTTCATGCTCATGCATCTCATGGATTGTTCATCAATTAGATGTGAAAAATATAAATTTACAAAACTTAGTTGAGAAAAGGATTTACATTAGAGCACATGCATTTTGAAGAAATTTGAAAACAATCACTTGTTATATTATCATAATTATCTTTGATTTTTCCATACATAGTATAAGTAATCGATAATTCACTTTGCTATTGTTTAGTCACTTCCTCAACATTCTTAGCAATATGGCTCCATCAGTTGGATATCTGCTCCCTCCAACCGACACTTATTAGCAATCTCATTTGTAGACCTTATAGTTGAGTGTGTTTTAAAAGCCTATTGAACCGAGTGAAACAACTTATCTTGAGTGAACTATGAATATAAACTCAAGCCCTCAACTATAAGGTCTTCTGTTGTCGAGGGGGAGGATTTATATTAACGAGTGGTCACCTGTGATAAAATAAGCCACTTAGGTAATTCATACATTAACAGAATTTTTGTTCACCTTTCTCCTTATCAAAATGATTTTTAGGGGGCGAATAGTTTGGCTAGCATGACATGTCCCAAAATCTTTTAAGATTAAGTGCCCATTGGCACATCTAGGATGTTCAAGAATGACGCTTCTTTAGTAGAAGGAATTTGTGCTGCGTATAATCAATTGGTTAGAGAAATTTCTAGTTTCATTTCCATTTTGAATTTCGTAAATATTTCTTAATAATATTTTCAAAAGTTTCACTTCAATTTTTTTCTTTTAGTACTACTAGCTTAATGGTGGTGTGACACACAGATTGTTAATCAATTAGGTGTGAAAAATGTCTATTTACAAGATTTTTTCAAAAAGGAGGTTTACATTAGATAGACCACCAAATGTATTTTCAGCAAGTTTCGAAACTGTCACTCAAAATATAAAGTTAAAAAAGTTTCCAAAAATGAAAATCAAAACAAAAATGTTAACAAAATGCAGCCTAAATGTAAATAAGACGTAGCCTAAAAGCGAACAGAACCCATCAAGTGAAAGGCACATAACAAATTTTCAAGGTATTTCTCTCAAATTACATAAAATTTTTATTAAAGTGTATAGATAATATAAGTGATACGAATGAAGATCATGCTAAAGGAAATTTCACTTTACGGGCGAAGTAATATATGCATAATTTTCAACTATAGTTATCGCAATATAATTTACAACCAATACATCGTTTAAGCTACGAAATACAACTAAATTAAAAATATTACCTTGCGTCTTTCTTACAGATATAGAAGAAAATATTTTCCTTAATGTTCATGATTTGAAAGTATTTTTACAATGATCTCATCTCTTCCATGCTTTTGCATGCTTCTACTTTTCCTAAATTAAATTTGATAATTAGAAAAGTTATTTYGTGCACTTTGCACTTGTAAAATTTCTGATAAACAATGTTATTAAGTATTTTTAAATAGAATATGAAGGATTATAGAAAAGGTTACTTCACATGCACTTTAGAAACTATTTCGTTTTTCATTTTAAATATATGGTATCGAAAACCTTTTCTTAAGACGTGAAACACAAGTAAATTAAAAGCATTCCATCTGGGCTTTGTTACAGGATATGGAAACTAATTGTATTACATGAGGATAAACATGGCCTTTCTTAATAGGACTCATTTTTGGAAACTTCACATATTTCTTTAATAAAGAGTGAAGTTTTGTAATGGGTATTGAATATGATAATAATAACCATTTAGGAAGGAAAAAAAAGGGCAAAAAGAACATGAGGACAAGCCACGAAAATATTGGATGACTCTAAAATTATGAGCAAAATTTGAAAAGGTAGAACAAGGAGAAGCACACCACAAGTTTCAAATATACTGCTCTAATATGCACACAAAGTGATAATCTTGACTATATTTTCTCAAGAAGAAACACAAAGGAATGTATTCCCTTCAAACTAAGTTACAAAAAGGGAAAAGGAATATGAAGGCTATGGACATATTCAAGCAAAATGTGCCAATTTTCTCAAGAAGAAGAGACATGCTATGACTACTTTATGGAGTGACAATAATTATAAAGTTCACGAAGATAATGAACGTGAGCTCTTACCTCGCATTTGTGGTGAAGATTCAAATAAGGAAAATGTGCAATCTGACATTGATAATGAAAAAGTACAATTCAACATCGATGTTGAAGACCTTCAAATTGCTTACGATGACATGAATAGAAACTAGATAATTGCTATAGAGCAAATTAAAGTCATGAGGATGAAAAGTGTTCAACTTGTAAAAGATAATTGTTGTATGATTGAGCAAACCAAAACATTGCAAAAGAAGTTTAATGTTTCTCAAACGAGATTGACTTAAGCTTTGAAAGAACTGAAAGGTGCAAACAGTGTCATAAATAAGTTCAAAATGAGTACCACCAAACATGGTTCTAGAATGTAGGCACAACAGAACCGAATGTATTCATAAGAACAAAAGATAAAAATTTCCAGCAAAAGATGGACATTTATAAAGTACAAAAGTTCATTCCTAATTGTCATTTTTGTGGCAAAATGAGGACACATTAGACCAAAAATGTTTTAAGATAGATATCATTGTGCATAGAATGATTAATTAATCAAAATTTGTTGTTTCTCCATTTTAAGGTAAAGAATTGGTTAAACTAAAATAGGTTCGTGATAGTATTTAGTATATTTATTGCTATGGCTATTATTTCATGCTATTAGTATTGCAATATGTTAGATTTCATGTGAACCTATTTAATGTGAGTGCTATGAATGTGAGCTTATGTATTAATACTTATCCTAATTGAATATACCAATGCATAATATGATGTTATGAGTCTGAGCTTATGTGTTGAAACTTATCAAAATTGGATATATAGAATGCATACTATGATAATTGATTGGATATGTTGAAGACTTGTGTTTTCCTAGATAGTTTTAGGGCACATAGTTTTAATGTAATGTCATTGAGACTATTCAAATTCAACTATGTTTGGCTTGTCAATGGACTACTCTAATGTACCACTTGGCATGATAAATATAGTGTTTGTGTTCAAATGGGAACTAGAAAGAGGGAGATTGTAAAAGTATAGGTTTTATAGAGTTATAYCATATGATCAATATTCATAATGATTTTCATTATGTCCATACTCTTGCCCTAATTTATTCTGCAAATATATGTTTGGCATATGACTAATAGAATATACCTATATTTATATTTAGGTATTTTACTTATCTATATGGAGTTTTTTGATATAGATAATTTTGTATACAAGTTTAAATATTAAAAGTATGACTCTGATATCTTTAGCATATGATTAAMGGGATATATCTAGATTTATGGTGTAGGTATTTTATATATCTACGTGGAGTGTTTTGATTTAGATAATTTAGTATACAAATTTCAACAGTAAAAGTAGGACTCTATATATCCTTATTAGAATTGTCCTAATTCTTGTAGAACTTGTATCTCGTGTAGTCCTTTCTAAATATTCTAATATTTACGGTGGTACGATGAAACTATATCTATTATTTAAGAAAATCATAAACAAGGTATTTTAGTTTCTCTCCTCCTACTCTCCTTTTTTGTAAGGATTTTTGAGGTACTAGATATACACACAAGAATGAGAAAGCGACCATTGCGACCTACAAAGAAGTATCAATATTTGCACCATCCGATGTTTATAAAGGCTAGCTGTTTTCAAATCTTCAAGTGTTCAGAAAGACTRGCTGTATGAAAGTGTTTCTACCATTACTCAGCAAAAACAATCCAAATGGTTCTTAACATGTTGAAAAGCTACGAGGCGGAGTGAAGGATGGGGTGCAGCTAAGGGAGAGATTTATGCCCGCAACATGGGATTACAAACAAGCAAGATAGAAAATTTGGGGAATCCTCGTGTGAGCCAAACTATCGAATGGATACTGATATAAGTAAGACCTGCAATTGATGTTGTTCTCATAACAAGACAATAGTCCATTTGCCTTTTCATGTCACCAACATAAGAGCTCTACTTCCACCAGTTCATTTTCTTGTTTCATGTAACCAACAAAAGAGTTATAGTTCCACCATCATACTAAAAATAATTACGTGTGAAGTACTGTGGGCATAATTTCAAATTATTGTTATGTGTACTTCCAATTAAATACACCCAAAATATTTTTAAAGTTGCAAAACAAAAAAAATTAAAAAAATTCCCTAGCGACTTCATTATGGATATAAAGGAGGAATTTTTCTTTATTGTTCAAGAGTTGAATTTCTTTGAGAATATTCTCCCAATGATCTCATCTTTTGGTTTTTTAGATGATTATCTACTTTTCTTATAGATATAGAGTGTGTGAAAACAATAAATGAAATGAGTGATTACCCAAAAAAAAAAAAAAAAGTTATTACATAACGATTAATTTTAGGGTTTTTGATGAATTCCTTTCTTTTATTTTTGGATGGGTTAGTTGCGCTGATACTAGCAAATGTTAATTCCTACGTCCATGAATAGTTTAAACTTACCTATAATCTTTTGACAAAATGGCTCCATAAAAGAATTGAACTATATTCAATCAGCAAAATAAAAATTCTCTAAAAACAACATCGAAAATGAGTACAAACTAAAGACCAAGGTAGTTTCGAGATGCAATAATTCAAGGGGAAATTTCATAATTTCCTCTTAGAGGCCACTAATAGGCGAGAGAAAAAACTAGCCTGTTGACTCTGCGTTCGGCGCAAAATTTGCATGATTTTCTTGGCAAATCATTATCCTTAATAGTTCAAGCATAAGCCCAAGAGATTTATACAATCTTGAAGGAAGAAAGCACCCACGATGTTGCTTAAGAAGCGATGATAACCAAAGTTGTCCACTATTCTTTTGCCTACTCAATACATTTTTTTTTTTTTTTTTTTTACCGTGTATGATCATCATAGTCAGAGAAATTTATATTTTCATTTTCATATTCATTTCGACACATATTGCTTAATAAAAAATTATAAAGTTTCATTTCAATTATTATTTTTAATTAACATGCCCGTGCAACACATGCATTGATCATCAATTATATGTCAAAAATGTCAATTTACAAAATTTTGTTGAAAAGGGGTTTTAGATTAGATACATCACAAAACATAATTTCAACAAATCTCGAAACAGTCACTCAAAAAAAGAATGAAAAATGAAATGCAAGCAAAATGTAGCTTAAATATTTTTCTCTAATGAAATGATTTTTTGAATTGGTATTTGCATATTTAATAATGTTAGAAAAATATGAATGCTAGAAAAATATTGCGGGGATAAATGTGATGGTTTTGAGAATTGAGGCTATTTGTCTTTTTTTTTTTTTTTTTTTTGAGAAAGCTATGAAGTCAACAAATTTTTCATAATTTAGTTATATTATATGGTAGTAAAACAGCTCTAGAGAATTTAAATCAATTTAGTTCTTCTCTTGACTCATGTTTCTTCAATACTACTATCTGGATCCTCTCTAAGACTTGGCCTATAATATTTTGAATTTTGAAAATGATTTTCATAGATAAATTAGCTGCATCAACGATGTATACTTTTATATGTTTCAAATTAAGGTAATTCAAGACAAGAACAAAACTTTATAGTTAATGCTGTGCATTCTTGCTCTAGCATCAATTATCCCATTTTGAAAATTTTCTCAAAATGTTAAATGAAGAGAGTATAAATGATGGGCTTTAGTGACAAAGTTGTATGGGCTTTTGAATTAAAAGCCTAAAACTTAATATTACTTAGATTCTAAACTATGATTCTAAATTGAGTTTTAAGATTAAAATGTTTAGGCTTAATAAACAATGTTGGTTGGTTTACCAARAAATTGGACTTTCAGAATAATAGCCCAAAACATTTCCTTGGGCTCTAATTTGGTAAAAGCCCAAACGATATTGAATCTTGTGGGATATCTTATTAGGATTTAAATTGGCAATGGACCAAATCACAAAATTGGATCTTGGACATTATTTTAAACGAATGGACTCCTATTATGAATTGCTGGACTTATAATTTTGACTATTAATTATTATTATTATTATTAAGAACTTTGAATTACTATTTTGAACCTTGGACTATTTAAGATATTAGATTAAATAAAATTATTTTCCAAAAACCCTAAATTGGGATTCATTAAATTGTAAGATCTCAGATGGCATTTAATAAATTATTTATTTTCTAAAACTATTGTAACCTCATTTTTAGATATAAACTAAGATAATATCGTATAATTTGATAATAGGATGTAATAATCAAGGGATTTAAAAAATTTAGTGTGCAAATCAAGAAAACTCAGGTGAGTTCCTCTATCTTTTAAAACACTACAAACTGTGCTTGTTTTCATTTAGGCATACTCTAGATAAGTTTTATAAAATTTCTCGTATGCTTAATTGTGAATTCCTCTATTTTACAAACTGTCAAGCATCAGTGGTTTTGTTACTTGATTAACATGAAAATTCAAATTTGGATTTCGAATACTTGTTTTCATATTTGATATGAATTTCATGAGATTATCCATTATCGTGTATACCAGCTCGTTATTGAATTGTGGTTGTATTGAAAAGAATGAGTGCTCAGTTGGTGACTACACGTACTAGTCTAATGGATAAAGTACTACGTTTGGCTAGTCCCAGCACGAGTACATCTTGAGCCGCTTAGACAACAATGCTTTGGAAGTCACCAAATGGCCAAAATTGTGGACCATACCCATGGTGGACCGAATCCGTTTGGATAGACGGTTGTATCATATCGTACCCACAGTATATATTGGATGCTCATACCCTTGGTTAAGAGCTTTAACCTGGGGACAACTGACTCCTATAGCCGCGGCTAGTCGGCTAAATTGTTACTATTATACATGGTGCTCGGTTGTAAATCGCATGCGTATTCAGAGCGATAAAGTTAGTATATCCTGATTCCGTAGAGTAAATCTCTTATCTTTAAGGTTTGATTCTCTAGACCTTATACATGATATGAAGAGTTTTCTTGCATGTTTCTTCAGTTCCAGAATTGAATTTTTCGAACTATCCATTTTCAGATAATGATTTTACACTAACAGTTGAACTTTTCTCATTAAATTGAATCGTCATGTTTTATGGATATTATTCTTAAAACTGCACACTATCACACARTCATGGAACTCACTGTGCTTAGCTCATTTAGTTTTATATGTTTTAATGACAGGTACAGGCGTGTACTGAAGTTCGGCGACTTTAGTTTTAAAAGAGTCATATTGTACATAAGTTTTAGTGAAATTCTAAGAGCTCTAATCATTTGTAATGATTAGAATGAATGTACTGTCACTGAGGGTGGTTCTTTCATATTTTGGAAAATTGTACTGTGATGTTTAATAATGTAAAATTTAGAATCATTTACATTTAAGATGTTATAATTAATAAGATGTTCATATTCCAAATTATGGATTTAGTTGCTTTGAATGTTAAATTGTATCGACTGCCGAGAGGCAGGTGGTGCCCGTACAACCTATAATGGAACTAGGGGATGGTGGGTCGTCACATGTTTATTGTR
Source organism: Rhazya stricta (assembly GCA_001752375.1). Lineage (NCBI taxonomy): Eukaryota > Viridiplantae > Streptophyta > Magnoliopsida > Gentianales > Apocynaceae > Rhazya > Rhazya stricta. Next base: position 536,122 of record MEJB01000067.1, read on the forward strand.
ATGCACTAAGGATATATCTTGTGCATTTTTTTAAGGAAATGATAAATAGTAGATTTTCTCAACTAATCAGAATCACATGTGAGTTCCTTTCGAACTTTTAACTTATCAAAATGTGTGTTTTTTAGTTCGTACTCTAGCTCCACTATCTTCAATCAACGAAAGTTCCTCCGTTTCTTTTTTAAATTTCAAAATGTGCTTAGTTTAATCAAGCATACTTTGATTAGATTTTCCATGCCTATACACTTGAAAATGATTTCAAACAGTTTTCCCTCAATAGTATTTCAAAATTGTCTTTCAAAAAGGTATCCACTCACAAATAATCAAACTATCCATTTAAAACTCAACAATAACCAAAAGAGTGTAAAAATGTGTTTTAACAAATCCTCACTATCCCAACATTTATTCAAAACAAAATCGCAGAAACCTCAAGAATTTAAACCATTCAAAAAATAATTATCTTAATACATAAAATTGATTTGAAACATGTTCCTGGGTATCATAGCTCACCCACAAGCAACCTTTCGCCCCATCTGGCTACACATCATCTGAAATACAAAGTAAAAGAGAAGGAATGAGCTAAAAAGCCTTGTAAGTAAACCTCATGCATGAATGCATAAACATGTCCTACATGTCATAAAATTATAAAATTTCGCTTTTAAGATGAAAAACTTTCCAAACATTGCCTTTTTCRAAAACTCTTTGCAAAACCTTTCCTTCAAAATTTACTTACAGTAAAACATTCCATTTTCTTTAATTCATGAGGTCACTGAGTGTAACGCCTAGCCACTAAGCTTTGCAGTGGGCCATTTTATTTGGTACTCGATTCCATTCCTACCGGCAGAACCGCAAAGCGGTCAAAATTACATTTCTTTTCCTTCCATACCTTCACCTCCAAGGATGTGAACATTACATTCTTCCCTACCCTCCAAGAGGGTAGGGTCAGGTGTGTCGATCCCCCACGCCCCATTTCTCACTCACATTTTTTGTGGCTAGGTTTACACTCCTTTCCGAAAACTTTAACATTTTCAAAACTTTAACCTTTTCCTTTAAAATTCCATTTCCTAAACCATTCACTTTCTAAAAGTGTGAATGGCTAATGTCAGAAGTGATGTAGAATCCCTAATTACATGCCCATGACATGAAATGCATACAACCGTACATAAGATATCATTTGACAAACAGTACAAGATATGAAATAGTAACATAACATTCAACATAAAAGTAATACAGGATATGAACAAATGTAACATTCCACACAATTTACACACGTCAACATACAATCCCATACACAACATATTAGACCAACCAAAAGAGTTCAATTACATTCATTCATATCATTAATGAGATGTGAGGATTTACTTACCCGAAGTCTGTTACATTAATGGGTTCTTACTTAAATCCTGAGGTGAACTCCTTCAACCATTCTTAACGTTAGGCCTCAAAATGACCTAGTTGTGATTAYAGAAAGAAAGTCTACTTAGTTCGATCATTCCAACTTAGATGTTATGTGTTTAATCCAAGAATGTCCTTTATTAATTTATAAATCCATATTTAGTTCTCATATTATCAAATATCACATTTTTAAGGGTACAATTCGACTCCTTAGCTCGGTCCCACCAATTCACTTCAGGGCAAAATTATGTACAAGTCATAAATTCCAATATCAAGTGTTAACGTTTTGACCTTTAAGTTCGTGATATTCAAGTGTTGCGGGAGGGGTATTGGATTCTCGGGCGTGCGCTCAAGCGGCGCACAATAGTGTCTGGGTGCCTAGGCTCTCGTTGGGCACTTGGTGCTTGCTGAGCACCTGATGCTTGCTAGCACAGGTGTTGGCATTCGGCAAGCTTCGACACTGCTCCGAAAATTCTGTTTCTGATCAAACTTCCGATAACTAGTTGACAACAAGGGACTGCAAATCTGAAACCGGAGACGCTAGCAATAAGGACAGAGAGTAAAGTGATGGCCAGTAGCAAGTGATCTGGCTTCAGTCAAAGAGAAAAACTATTGAGCAAAGAAGGAGAAGAAGATGACGACGGCAGATCTGGTGAGTGGTGTCGCATAGATTCGATCGTGCAGAGAATGCGAGAGGATGACGATGACAGATTTGGTGAGTGTCTGAGTCGCGCAGATCCGATCGCGCGGAGAAGGAGAAAGGATGACCGCGACAGATCTGGTGAGATCTGAGTTGGCACTCTGGCTATAGAGAATATGAAAATGTACATTCAGAATAGACGTATGCACATATATGTTACACTGTAAAATTAGTAGACTAATTTGGTTCTATTCTGGTTATAGAGTTTGACATTTGACTAATCATTTGGCTAAACTAGAATAGTGTGTGAGTCACGCAGAGAAGAAGAAGAAGAAGAAGATAGCTTAACAGATCTGGATGCATGGATCACGCACCTCTGGCGGACGTTTTGGCCAGCGAGGGCACGGACCATAGATTGTTGATCCAAGCCTGAGCGCGAGAGAGGGAAGCCGGAAAAGAGACTTGGAGCGGTCTGCTTAGTTGGATAGGACCGAACGGTCTCCTGGCGTGCGGCTCGCAGCGACTCAAGTAAGTGGTCAGCCTCGGCGTCGTGCGCTGGGAGCGACATCCTTCGAGCAGTGGCGTGGTCTGATGCGGCGAGCGGCCTACCCATCGTAAACCACGACAAGCAGTGGCCACTTGAAGCGTTGGCAATGGAAAAAGGAAAGAGAGAAGAAAGAGCAAGGAAAAGCCACGACGAGCAGCGTCAGGTCAGGCAGAGGGAGAAGCAGCACGACGGTAGCGGCGGCTTAGGGTTACACGAGAAAGAAGATGGGTTTTTTCCTTTTTTTTTCTTTTCTTTTCTTTCTTTTTATTTTCTTATATATTTTCTTTTTTGAAAATTTTATATTTTGRGCCGTAAACCAAACCCTTCGGGCCTTCCCATCCAAATCTAACTCAACATCTTTAAATTAAATATAATGGGATTCCTTTTGATAAAAAGCCCAACTTAACTCTTATTCGACACGGACAATATTTTCGTACTTATTAAACATGCAATTTCAAGATATTAATCACATATAAAATTTCAAACCCTAGTTGGCACATAATTTCACGCAAGATCAAAGAAAATTAATAAAGGAAAAATTTCTGGGTATTATATTAGGCTTCTTACGAATTCCTTCTGTAAATTTTTTATGGTTGTTGGAATACTAGCAAATGTTAAATTCTACCATAATAGTTTAAAATTACTTTTTCTTTTCAAAATTTGTCTGCAAAGGAATTGAACTATTATTCAATCACAAAACAAATCTCTGAAACAACTGTAATGCTAGTAGAAACTTAAAGACCTACAAAGTTTCAAATGAAAACTCAAGGGCTAAATTCGTAATTTTCTCTAGAGAGCATAATAGTGAGAGAGACTAAGCTTTTCACTTAGGTTCCAATATTGATGATGAGTTTCTTGGAAACTATTTTATCCCTGACAGTTGAGGAAAGCATGAGAATTATTCAATCTAGAAAAAAGAAGACACACGACATCGTCAAGAAGGCGATATAACCAGAGTTTCAACTATTCTCTCTATACTACCTTTTGTCGTGTATGATCAATATATTTGCAGGAATTTGGAGTTTCATTTCCATATTTGCTTTGACACATGTTGCTTCATAAAATGTTTAAAAGTTTCACTTCATTTTTTAATTAACACTACCTTCATGCCCATGCGATGCACGGATATTTCATCAATTAGATGTCAAAAATGTCAAATTATAAGATTTTTGTGAAAAGGAGTTTTACGTTAGAGAAAAATATATCTTTACTTATTTAGCAAATTAATGTTCTTCCTAAATACTCCCAACTTTTTATAGCATTATTACTATAATTTTCTTTGGTTTTTTCCTAAACAGAGCATAATTAATCTGATAGTTCACTTAAAGGTTTTGCAATTTCATGTGGTGAAATGCCCAAATCAATCTCAAATGCTTCTTTGGAAGAATTTGAAGATTCCAAGGAACAATTGAGATAGTTGTAGGACTCAGGATTACCATTGCAATATACCTAAAGAGTAATGGAGTTGGATGATCTTATGATGAAACTGGAACTACCCATCGTAAATTAATACTTGTCTCGGTGAGGAGCATCAATAGTTGGTATTGGTCATACTAGTAGCCATTCAATAGTTAGGCCAGCACAATGATGCCCCAACTCTTCTTTATGATCAAACACCCATTAGGGACATCTACCATGCTCAAAAGTGAACCTTCTTTGATACAAGGAATTTCATGTTGTTTACGATCAATATAGTCAGAGGAATTTTTAGTTTCATTTTCATTTCCATTTTTGGAAATATTGTTTAATAAAAATTTAAAACGTTTCATTTCAAATTTATTTTATTAGTTTTCTGGTCGTGTGACACATATTGCTTACATCAGAGGAACTTTTGTCATTCCCATTTTCATTTTTGCAAATGTTGCTTAACAAAATTTTCAACAATTTCACTTCAATTTCTTTGTTCTTTTGGTAATAGTAGCTCATTGCTTGTGTGATGCACAGATAGTTCATCAATTACACAAAAAAATGTAAATTTAAAATTTTGTTGAAAAGGAGGTTTAAATTATATAGACCACCACACACGTTTTCATCAAGTTTGGAAACAATCACACAAAAAAAAAAATTTAAAATATTTCTTAAAATGAAATAAAAAACTAAAATGTAAAAAAGGCATAGCTTAAATATATATATAAGACGCAGCCTAAAAGCTAGCATAAGGCATCTCGTGACAAACACATGACCAATTTTGAGGGCATTTCAGTCTTGAAATTCATAAGAATTTAATCTAAGTACACATGACCAATTTTGAGGGCATTTCAGTCTTGAAATTCATAAGAATTTAATCTAAGTAGATGGATAATATAGGAGATATAAATGAAGATCATACTAAAAGAAGTGTTCACTTGTGTGATGTAAAATATGCATAATTTTCAACTATTGTTGTTTGCATTTTAAGTTACCACCCAATACATCTTTTAATCTTCAAAAAATAACTAAATTAAAGTATTACCTCGGAGTCCTGTTATAGATATAGAAGAGAAGATTTTCCTTAATGTTCATGAGTTGAAAGTACTTTTCTAATGATCTTATCTCTTTTAGGCAGTTTGATGTAAAAGACGATATCACCAAAGTTTCCACTGATCTCTATATAACAAAGGCTTTTGCTCCATGTACGATCAATATAGTTAGAGGAATTTCTAGTTTTATTTCCATGTCCATTCTACCACATATTGCTTAATAAAAATTTCAACAGTTTCACTTCAAGTTCTTCAAAGTAATACTAGCTTTGTGCTCGTCCATTGCATGGATAGATCATCAATTAGATTTCAAATTACATTATATAGACCACCAAATACATTTTTGACAAATTTGGAAGCAAGTAAATTGAATAAAAAAATCTAAAATGTTTCAAAAAGTGAAAGTGAAATGCAAACAAAATGTAGGCCTAAAAACCTCTAGACATTACTTCTTATAGACGTCACTAAAAACCTTAACATGGGTAATAGACATCCTATTGTGCCTTGTCCAACTCAAACTAATATAACAAACCACCTAACTTGTAAGAATATTTATGAAAAATTAATCGCAGTAGCTATTTGATTCATTGAAATATAATAGGGAGAATACAACACACCGCAGCCCTTTTATTCATCGAAACAGAACTGCAAGAATGCATCACACCCACAGCCCTTTGATTCATCAAAATAGAACTGGGAGAATGCATCACACCCATAGTCTGTTGATTCATTGGAATAAAACTGGGAGATTGCATTACTAACCATAGCCTGTTGGTTCATCCTAATATTTATGAAAAAATTAATTGTAGCACTTTTATTATAGTATTCTATATGATAGATTTAATTCCATTCCTCAGGATAAGTATTCTACAAATACGGAGGTGCAAAGAAGATCTAATGCATAAGGAGAGACTAGTTCACGTGGAAGTACTATCGGGAAAAGAATTACTTGTATGATAAAATTGTAAGAATTTGCAGAACACAAATGCGTTCCATTTCCTGTGTCATACCAATATCATGTGGATAGTGTTTACTCTTTGAGAACATGCCCAATAGAATGTCTTGCTCTAATGGAAATCTCCAAAACCATTTTGCTATCAACATTTAAAATATATCTGTAMTATCAGACCATATATCTAATTGTAGACAGCTGTTCTAAAATTGTTACATACCTCGTCTGCGGTTACTAGTCCTCCTATCTTCATAGTTGGGCTAGCTAGGGAATAGCTGCACAACATAATTAGACCTGTGCATGCACATGCTCGAAGCAGTTGGTATTTCTATTGTCTGGTGAAGTAGATCCGTTGAACAAAAGTCTGCTAGATACCATTGATGCATTTGTCTGATAAAGCTTTATCTCTTGCTTAAAAAGATAATGAATAGGGCATATATTTTCTCTCCTCCTATTCTCCTTTTTTTGATAAGGATATTTGATTATTAGATATAGAAACATGAATGTAAAAATATTATTTTACATTAAACCAAAAAATATAGCTTGAGAGATTTATTCCCCTGACATGGAATTACAAAAAACATGAAAGAAAGTTTGATCTTAAAGAAAATTTGGGGCATTGCCGTGCTAACTAAACTATTGAATGCCTATTGATATATGCAAAACCCGTTGTTGATGTTGTTCTCAGCACCAAAATAAGGGTTTATTTGCTTGTACATGAGACCAACTTAAGAGTTCTATTTCCACTGATATACGAAAAAGATACTCACTTTACGTGCGAAGTAATACGGACATTTAATTTCCAACTATTGTTATGTATACTTTGAATTAAAAACACTGGAAACATTTTTAAAGCTTCAAAACACCTAAATTAAAAACATTCACTTGGAACTTCATTATTGATATAAAAGAGAATTTTTTCTTTCATTTTCAAGAGTTGAAGTTCTTCAAGAGTATTTTTTCACTAATGTAAGCTTTTGTGTTTTGACATGCTTATCCGCTTTCTATATGGATATAGAGTATGTCAAAACAACGAATGAACTGAATGATTATAAAAAAATAATATCACGCACTTTTAGTAACTGTTTCCTTTCAAGTTATAAATATCATATCGGAAACATTTTGATAAGCGACGAAACACAATACATTCCACCAGGGCTTTATTATATGGATATGAAAGATGAAAATTTCATCATGTTAAATTTCATAAATATATTACTTTTCTTCTTAATATAAACTTTTTTTGAGGATTTCAGCGTATAATAATAGTAATATTTATTTTTCTCTTAACAAAATATTTCTTATGATTTTCAAAACAATATCTTTTTGTCCCTTTTTTCAAGGAAAAGTACAATGAAGGTAAAGAGATTTATTCTTGAAATTCAATATACAAATATAATTTAATGTAGAATATATGAAAAAGATAAATTAAGTTAAGCTTATAGAAAAGTTATTTGACTATAAATAGAGTTGTTGTATATTTGTATCAATCAAAACAACATACAAATTCCCTTATATTTTCACTGGTGAATATATAAAATATGGATTTCAATCGCCACATCATTGTCAAAATCCTTAGATGTGCCGAATGGTTATTTGATATTAAAGAGAAGTTGGGGCATCATCGTGCAAGCCAAGCTATTGAATTGCTACTGATACAAGCAAAATCCATGGTTATTCTCGGYACCAAGACTAGTGTTCCTTTGCTCGTCCATGACACTAACATAAGAGTTATAGTTCCACYAGCGGACTGAAAAAATGCCCACTTTATATGCGAAGTACTATGTGTATATATTTCAACTATTATTATGTATTGAAATAACTAAAACGAAAATATCTCCAAAACTTCGAAATACCACTAAATAAATAACATTCCTTAGACTTCATTATGGATATAAGGGAGAAAAGTTTCTTTAATGTTCATGAGTTGAAGTTCTTAACCTTTCCCAATGATCCCATCTTTCTTACCTTTAGACAATTATCTACTTTGCCCATTGATTTAGACTATGTCGAAAATAATAAATAAACTCAATGACTACAAAAATGTTACTTCAAGCAATTTAGTGGCGGTTTCKTTTTTCCATGTTAAGTATATGACATCTAAAACCATTCCTTAAGCACCGAAATGAAAGTAAATTAAAAGAATTTGATCATGACTTTATTATATGGATATGAAAGACAAAATTTTCCTCATAAAATAACATTATATGATGTTTCATAAATATATTACTTTTTCCCTTAATTTAAACTTGTTTTAGGGGTTTCGGTATAAAATAATAGTAATAACTATAATTTTGTATTATTTCTTTCGAGGAAGAGTACATTAAAATGGATCGGCATTTCAGATAGAATCCTTAACAAATATTACATCCACTAAGTATTTTTCTTTTTCACTTACCAAAAGATTCTTTTAAGATTTTCAATATTTTATTTTTAAGACCCTTTTTTTAAGGGAAGGTCCAATATTGAATGTAGATGCATTTATTCTTAAAATATGAATAAACGATGCAATTTGATATAGAGTATATGAAAAATATGAATGAAGTCTAAAACTACAGAAAAGTTATTTGACGTGCTTTACACATAAAATATTTCAAACTTTGGTAAATAATATTATTTAGTATTTTTAAATAGAATATGAAAGGGCTAGTTTGAAACATTCCAAATTTGATCTGTAGTTAGAGGCCAAAATATCGTTTGCTATAAAAGAAGAAATAACATTCGCCTCTCCTTAATGGGACTTGCTCATGTAAATTCCGTATATTTCTTTATATAAAGAAAGAGGCCTCTCGTTGAATATTGAAGGTAAAATTAAAAATATTAAAAAAATGAAAAAAGAATGCAAGATATGAAGCCACTAATTAAATATTCCAAAGCACCTAAGGGATTCATTATTCAAACAAGAAATTCAAAGAGAAAATGAACAATTACTCTTTTGCAAATTGGCATTCTACTACCACTAGATTATCCATAATGAATATCATATAATTATTTCAAACATATAACAATTCTTTGAATTCCTATAATCTTCGTTAAAGTTTCACTGCATCAACCGAACAAGTTGAAGTCATCCTACGCATTTTCTTTGAAAACAACCAATGTGACCTGAAAAAAAGTTCAATATCAACATTCCTACTAGCCTATGTAAAGTACGTATTTCAAATGCAAGGGGAGCAAATTGAATTTAGGTGCAAATGCCAAAATCATAAGATAATAACTAGTGATCTAAAGATTATCTGCATAATCAATTGGTCATAGGAATTTCTAGTTTAATTTTCACTTTCATTTTCACAAATATTACTTAATAAAATTTCAAAAGTTTCGCTTTAATTTTTTGTTTTGCTAGTACTTGGTGGATGCTCATGTAATACACAGGTAATTCATAAATTAGATGCGAAAAATGTCAATTTACAAGATTTTGTTGAAAAAGGGGTTTACATTAGACAGATTCCCACACGCATTTTCAACAAGTTAAGAAATATCACTTAAAACAAAAATTAAAGTGTTTCTGAATATGAAAATTTGTAACTAAAATGTAAATAAGAAGCAACATACAAGCTAACAGAACCCATCAAGTGATAGACACATGACCAATTTTGAGGAAATTTTAGTCCAATTTCATAAGAAATTTTTCTTTTTCTAAGTGCATGAATAATAATAATTAATTAAAAAAGGCAAAAATAACACAAGAAGAAGCCACCAAAATATTACAAAGTACCTAGTAAGGAATTTGAAATTTGAAGTTCCATAGATTTGAAATTCTATTGTCCAAATTCATGGCATGCTGGGGAAGATTGAATTGAAGCACAAATGCAAAAAAGCATGGTATAACAACTAGAGATCTAAAGATTGTCTCCACGAACCCTTGACATAGAGAAAAGTGAAATACTAGTAGATGGAGAATCAGACATGAACAGGTCCTATTGCAATGAGTGAACCACTTGTCAAGCTACAACCAAATTTACTGGGTAAAGTAGTAGAGATTATTCTCAGGCCTGCATAGAGCTGAACCAAACCATCCTCAAGAGTGAAATGTGAACGAGAGAGATTAGCCATATAACATGTTTTCTGATAAAAGAAACAGTGCGTAATAAGTGAAAACGAGTAAAAAATTAATGCTAGAAATATGCTTATTCTTGCATTACTTGTCCTCATGCACAGTATGAACAACATTACTTCCATACATTAATCAGSATATTTTGAACCAGCAGTGCAACTTTTTGGGTGCAGCTCAAGTAATTTTGTATCGATCCCTCAAAACAAAGGCAACTATGCATCTACAAGGTGATAAATAGATCAGAACTTATATAATAGACTATAGGTCATTGTCTTCTCTTCTAAACATTACTTCTTCTAGACTTCACTAAAAAACCTGAACACGAAATCTTACCATTTCTTGTGTCATACCAATACCTTATGGATAGTGTTAACTCTTTGAGAACATGTCGATGTTTTGCTCTAATGGAAACCATCGGAACCACTTTGTTATCGACATTTAAAATATTTTTGTAATATGTCATTTAAACGATTGTTGTAAAGTTCTTGTACAAGCATATGACAATTTGAGAAAAAGGAAAGTGTTACATACCCCATGTGTGGTTACTAATCCTCCTATCTTCATGATTGGGCTGCCTAGGATACTAGCAGCCTGTTCAAGCACATCCTCTAAACAGTGATGGTATATCTATTGCCTGACAATGCAGATTTGTTCAACAAAAATTCCACAATAGATAGCTGTGATATGGTGGTCTGATGAAGGTATATCTATTGTTTAAGAAAATTATAAAACAAGAAATTTATTTCCTCTCATCCTATTCCCCTTTTCTTGATAGGGTTATTTAAAGTATACAATATAACGTAAGAATGTCAAGAATATAGCTTAAGGGATTTATGCAGCGACATGGGATTACAAAAAAGTAATATATCTTTTGCACAAGGAAACATTATCATTTTTCATGAATTGTGCTGCTAAAAATGATATTTTTCAACATTTCTTGTTAGTAGAAATAGGGTAAGTGGTATTGCACATGAAGTGTTATCATTGGCAATATTTGGAACCTCATTTATCTTTCTCATAAGAGCAAAACAATGGATACAATTGTGTAACTTTAATTAGGATTTACCATTTCAAAGGATATTTGGTGCCATAAGATAATAGTTAAATAATCACGATTTAATTTTAGGCTTCTTATGAGTTTCCTTTTTTCTTAATGGTCGTTGGAATACTAGCAAATGTTAAATTCTACCTCATAATAGTTTAAAATTATTTTTTCATACAATAAACTGTCCCAAAAAGAATTGAATTATTATTCAATCAGAACAAAAATATCTAAAACTATATTTAAACTAGTACAAACTTAAACACCTATACAATTTCGAATGAACTTCAAGGAGTAAATTTGTAATTTACCTAGAGGCCATATAGTGAGAARGACTAGGCCTTCGACTCTGGTTCAGACGTTGATGATGACTTTCCTAGAAGCCTCTATCYTTGACAGTCGATTAAGTAGGAGAAATATACAATCTTGAAGGAAGAAGACATACAACGTCATTAAGAAGTCGATTCCACCAGAGTTCCCACTATTCTCTCTATACTAAAGGATTTTTTGTTGTGTATGATCAATATAGTTAGAGAAACTTATAGTTTCATTTCCATGTTCGTTTTGACGTGTATTACTTAAATGAAAATTTTAAAAAGTTTCACTTCATTTTTTGTAATTAATACTAGCTTCATGCCCGTATGATGGATGGATAGTTCATCAATTAGATGTCAAAAATGTCAATTAAATATCACCAAATTTTCCAATGATCTCTCTGTACCAAAGGATTTTGTTCCTTGTACAACCAGTATAGTCAGAGGAATTTTTGGCTTCATTTCCATGTCTGTTTTGCTACATATTGCTCAATAACAATTGAATAGTTTCACTTCGAGTTTTTAATGTAGTACTAGCATCATGCCCATTCATTGCATGGATAGTTTGTGATGACCAGCCCTCYCCTAGGTTCCATTCAGGCTGTACGGGCGTCATCTRCCTCTCTGCAGTYGATACAGTTGAACATTCAAAGGAACTAAATCCACAAATTGGAATATGAACATCTCATTAATTACAACACTTACAATGTACATGATTTTAAAATTTAAAACACTAAACATCATAGTACAATATTCCAAAATATAAAAGAACCACCCTCAGTGACAAAACATTCGGGCATGATTTCCTATGTACTCAACTAAAGCTCGGGACCTAGATCAAGTAGTAAATATACTGTCACATAAGTCACTATAGAGTTCATCCTTCAATATTCTAAAGTAGCGCTAGCTACCATAATCCTAATAACCATTATCACATTTTTCTCAGGCTTGATCGGTGATGCAAGTAACAATAGACTTAGTTATGAGCTTTGAGTAATTTAACAAGAAGGATTCAGTGGCCAAAATAGTTGGAACACATAACAATTATGAAGCCCCTTATTTTAAGTTAGGTGTGTTTTGTAGCTTTAGAAATGTTTTCTGTGTATTTAATTCAAAGTACACGTAACAATAGTTGGAATGTTCGTAGAACTTACAAACGTAATGTGAGCATTTTTTATTATGTCATTGGAAATAGAACTCTTATTTTGGTGCTGAGAATAACATCAACAGGGGGTTTTGCATATATGAATTGGCATTCTATATTTTGGTTAGCACGAAATGCCCCAAATTTTCTTTAAGATCAAACTTCTATAATGCGTTTTGTAATCCTATTGCGGGCATAAATCCCTCAAGCTATACTTTTTGGGTTATTGCATATTTATATTTTGACATTGTTGTGTCTATATCTAATCCATCAAATATCCCTATCAAAAAAAATAGAATTGGAAAAGAGAAAATAAATGTCATGTTTATTATCTTCTTAAGCAAGAGATAAAGCTTCATAAGACCACTGTATCAAAGCTGTCTGGAGGACTTGGGAAAACACTATCTAGAAGTCAATGCTATACTGTGCTCTGATATTACTGTCCTAAAAGATTGCAAAATAATGTTTCTTGCATCCTTACATCTCACAAACRTTTAATAGATTCCTTATAGAATCCTTGCCAACCACATCAATGGATAAAAATAAAGAGAAAATATAATGACAACTAAAGACAACAAAATAATGAGAATACTAATAACGCATAATTAGAAACCACATTTAAGACATAAAATTAAAACATTTATGGGGTGCCTCCCAAAAGGGCTGACTTTAAGGTCATAACATCGACTCTCAACATTCATTGTCTTGGTTAGGGGATAGACATCCCTTGGTTCCTTATTTGCTACTAAAGTAATGTTTGAGTATTTGGCCAGTGAAAGTGAATTCATGGGCAGATTTCTATAAATCCATAGCACCATCGGAGTATGCCTTGGTAATTTGAAATGGCCTTGACCATTACAATCCTTGGTCACCCGAAAACAACTTTAGCCTAGAATTGGATGGCAAAATATGTTGTCCTACTTTAAATTCCTTTGGTTAAAGTCTCCTATCATGCCATTATTTRGTTTTTTTTGTACATCTTRGCATTTTTATAGGAATTGAACCTAAKTTCCTCTAGCTCATTTAATTGCAGCTTGAGTTTTTCCCCTATAGCACCTAAATCTGTGTTGGATGCTTTGGTTGATAGAATGTTCGATGCTCTAGTTCTAAAGGTAAATGGCAGGCTTTGCGAAAAAACTTGCTTGTAAGGGGACATTCCTAATAGGGTTTCGAAGGCTCTACAATATGCTGACAAGGCATCATCAAGTTTACTTGACCAATATTTCCGGCTTGGGCTTACTACTTTCTCCAAAATGTTTTTGATCTCTCTGTTGGAGATCTCTACTTGTCCCCAWGATTGCGGAAGACAAGAAGTAGCAACCTTATGCCTTACTCCCTACTTAGCCAACAAACTATCAACACTCCTATTGCAGAAGGGGCTTCCCCATCACTGATTATAACCCTAGGTGTACCAAATCGAGTAGAAGTGTTCTTATGTACGAACTTGGTAAATTATTAGTAGGCAACGCTGATTTTTCAACCCATTTTGAGACATAGTCTACAACTACTACAATGTATGAATTTCCAAAAGATGGAACGAAAGGCTCTATAAAATCAATTCCCCAATGGTCAAACAATTCAATTTTGAGAATGTTATTTAAGGGCATTTCATGCTTTTGAGAAATATTTCTTACCCTTTGGCAATTGTCATAGCATTTCACATATTCATGGGCATCTTTAAACAGAGAAGGCTAGAATTAATGTGATTGGAGAACCTTTGCTACTGTTCTAGACTCTTTGATGTATCCCCCATATGGGGTTAAATGGCGATGCTGCGGATATTGGTGACATCCTCTTCAACAATACACATTCTTAAACTTTGATCAATATTGCTTGTAAAGAAGGAATGTTCATCCCATTAGTAAAATCTCCCATCATGGAAATAATCTTTTTAGTTGTTGCTTGTTCATGTCTAGTGTGAGTCACATTGCTTGACAAATAATTTGTATAATTAGCATACTATAGTGTGTGGGCTATCAACAATTGTTGCTCAACAAGCAATGCCTCAAAAATTGGCATTATATACTGCGAATGTACTTCATGGTCCAGCCAAGAAAGATGCTTAGCTACTTCATTGTCTCTTCTTAAGATCAAATTCTTGTAAAAATAGCACATATCTAATAAGTCTAGGCTTGGCATCCTTTTTCGTAATGAGATATTTAATTACCGAATGATCCATAAAGACAATAACCTCTGCTCCAATCAAATAGGCTCTGAACTTATCAAATGCATACACCGCTACCAACAATTCTTTCTCTGTGGTGGTGTAGTTAACTTGAGCTTCACTGAGGGTCTTGCTGGCATAGAATATGGAGGGAAATACTTTGCCCTTCCTTTGCCCCAACTCTGCTCCCATAGCAAAGTCACTTGCAGCAGACATTAATTCAAAAGGGCAATGACCAGTAAGGTGTAGCAATGATTGGTACTATGACAAAGGCTTCCTTCAATGTCTGAAAAGCTTTCCTGTAGTATTGATCGAACATAAACTTTTTATCTTGTTCTCACAATTCGTAAAGAGGCTTAGATATCTCTAATAAGTCCTTTATGAACCTCCTGTAGAAACCAGCATATGCCAAAAAACTTCTGATTGCTTTTAGTAAAGAAGGTTGTGTCAATTTATGAATGACCTCAATTTTTGCCTTGTCGACTCAAGCCCCTTTTTTGAAACCTTGTAACATAACACAATGCCTTCCTCCACCATCAAATGACAATTCTCGTAGTTAAGGACAAAGTTTGTCTCTTCACACCTCATCAAGACTTTCTCTAGATTTGCTAAGCAACCTCAAATGAATCTTCAAAAACTGAGAAGCATCCATAAAGACATCAATGGTGCTTTCGACAAAATTTAAGAAAATGGACATTATGCAAGATTGAAATGTTGTTGGTGCATTACAGAGACCAAACGACATTCTTCTGAAGGGGTAGGTGAATATTATTTTCTTCTGATCAATAGGTGCAATCGTAATATCACTATATTCGAAATATTCATCTAGCAAGCAATAGTATTCTTCCCCTACCAACCTAACCAGCATTTCATTGATGAATGGAAATGGGAAGTGCTCTTTTCTTGTAGCAATAATCAACTTGCTGTTGTCCATATAGATTCTATAACTGTAGTAGGAATCACTTCCCCTTTCTTCTTTGTTATCATAGTCGTGCCTCCTTTCTTCGGTACGCATTAAATTAGCTTACTCAAGAACTATTCGATGTAGGATAAGTAATGCCGGCATCAAGGCACTTGATAATCTCCTTCTTTTCAACCTCTTTCATGTTTGGATTCAGCCATCTCTGATGCTCAACTAAATTGTTGTAACTTTCTTCCAATAGGATTTTGTGCATACAAGGCAAATCCCTTTGATGTCAAGCATTTTCTAGCCTATAGCTCTCGTGCTTTTGCAAAATCCTAGCAATTGTTTATCATTATTACCCCCTAAACTAGCAAAGATTATCACAAGTAGTGTTCCTCCTTCCCTTGAATATGCATACTTTAAATGCGAGAGTAAGGGTTTTAATTCAAGCATGGGGGTTCTTCAATGCAAGATTTATTGGATGATGATACTTCTTTTTATGGCCTCAAAGGCTCAAATCTTATTCTTGATACATCATATGGTTGTATGATTTCCACAGCCTCCACCATGTTCTACACTTTGTCAATTGATTCCAAAAATTTCTCCTACTGCATATCTGAAATAGCATCTTAGACTACTGTATTGCTATTACATTCCTTGAATTTAAAATCAACCAACGGTTCCAGGACATGAATCGAAGAGCGTTCCTCTGGTTCTATAGGGAATTTCATAGCCTTAATCACATTGAATGTCACTTCTTTGTCATGTACTCGCATTGTGAGCTCCCCTTTCTAAACATCAACCATCACTCTGCCTGTGGCAAGGAAAGGCCTCCCAAGTATGATAGGACCTCCTTATCTGCTTCATATCTAGAATAATAAAGTCAACGAGAGAGTTAGCAACCCTTACCAAGACATCTTCGATTTTCTTATTTGAGATAGGCAAATGAACGATTAGCAAGTTGAAGGGTCACCATAGTCAATCTAGCATTGCCTATTCCCAACTTTTAAACATTGACATTGGCATCAACTTAATGCTGGCACCAAGATCACATAGCACCCTACCATTGTTTGTATTCCCAATAGAACAGAGGATAGTAAAGTTGCTAGGATCTTTTAGCTTTCTAGGCAGCTTGTTTTGTATGATAGAACTACATTCCTTTGTCAAAGCTACCATTTCATATTTATCAAGCTCCTCTTCTTTGTCAGTATGTTCTTCATGAACTTTACATAGATGGGCATTTGTTCAAAGGCTTCGATAAGTGGAATATTGATGTGAAGTTTCTTTCAGACATCGAGAAATCTGTTAAATTGCTTGTCCTCTTTCTTTTTATRGAATCTATGAGGRAATGGCATGTTAGSCAAGACTTGTGAAGTTCTACTTTGGTTGCTRGAAGTCCCTTCGGTAATGCTGGAGCCTTTCAGCACYGCATCTTCCTATTCTGCAGCATCACTCCTATTATGCAATGGACTAGTGTCTATAAAAATCTCAACCTTTTTTTCATCTTTTTTCTCCATATTCTCTTCTAAATTTCTTGCCTTTTTCTTTGTCACCCAACTCTTTACAACTTTTCAAGATGATGGCTATGTAATGCTTTTTTCCATCCCTATCTAGCACCTTAGTGTCACTAGCTAGGAATCCATGTGGCCTCTTATCGAGAGTAGTAGCAAGCTGCCCCACTTGATTTTCCGAGTTCATTAGCACTACTAAATGACTTTGACTCACTGCAGCTTGCTTTTGACTTTTTTTGTCTTCTATGTGGTATAAAGTCCTTCAACAAGCCTTCAAGACATTGGTCTAGTTTATTAGGTGCTCCTATTTGCTGATATCTTTGCTATTGGTAAGCTGGCGCTCCAAATGGTYGAGGTTGCTGCCCTTATGCCTAAGTTTCTCCGTGTCTACCGAATGGGAAGTTGGGGTATTGTCTTATATGTATTGGAATAGGGGTTATTGTTCTTGTTGAACCCCCCTCCTGCATAACAAACAAATTTTGCATTGGAAAGGCAACTCTCAAATGGGTGCCCCTTGCCACAATAGACGCAAGAAATTGCTAAAGGCAAAGACACAGATGGGTGTTGTGCCATAGCTGAACTAAATTACACTTGCAAGTATTTGAGCATTTGGAAAATAGATGCAACCTCAGCAGAAAGTGCCATCACAAGATCTACATCATAAATTCCAACTACCTTTCTCAAAACTAGTGTTGCTGTAGGATTTTTTGCATCAGGCCAATGAAAGCCGTTGCTAGCTATCCGTTCAAGAATCTCAACAACATTATTATACAATTTATCCAGTAGGTCTTCATTTCTAGAAGAATTTACTAGATTCCTATATTGTGGGCTCAACCCATTGTAAAAGGTTTCCATTTGTATCTAGTGGGGGATCCTGTGATGTGGACAATTCCTCAACAATTCTTTAAACCTTTCCCATGCTTCATAGAAATTTCATCTTCATATTGCTAAAATGCGGTGATGTTGTTCCTCGACTTGGCACTTTGATTGGAGGAAAATAGTTGAACAAAAACATCCCTGCTAAGTCATTCCATGAAGTTAATGAGTTAAGATCTATCCATTAAAGAATATGGGAACAATTTGTTTATCAAAGCTTCAAGGCTGACACACTGGAACTTGAATGAGTCATTGACATCTAAGGAACACCATAATTACTGGTGAGGATCCTTTGTTGCCATTCCACTGAATTGCCCAACTGTTTGTAGCATCTGGAACATCACTAGTTTAAACTTGAAGTGTTTGGGCTTCTATGATAAGTCTTACAATGCCTGGCTATGGCTCATCTAGCACGCAAATAGCATAGTTTCTGATGGCTCAGTTCCTGTTGTCTTCTATTGTAGCATCATTAACCCTGTTAACATTATTCTTGCTATTTTTGACCTTCCAGCTACCTCTGTAGCATTACTTGCAGCAGCCAATGCGATAACATTTCCAGCTACATTGAGCTCAACAACTAACTTTGGCACATTCCTTTGTTCTTGTCCAGCCATCACCTCTCTTGCTTTAGCATTAGAATGTTGTTTTCTCCTCTTTGCTCTAAAAGTTCTCTCAATATCTGGATCAAGAGGGCATGTTCTATTATCCTTGGAAATTCATGAGGAATGACAAGTTATATGTTGAAAATATAAATACTAAAGCAATAGAAATCTTGACTACCAATTAAACAGTTCAACAATTCCCTGGCAATGGCGTCAAAAACTTGATAGATGAAATTGCACTAAGCAATTAAGCTACAATGCAAAAGGATATTCAATCCACAAGTAATAAATATTGAGTAAGATATTGTTCTAATAAGAAATTGGTTGTTTAGAATTGATGTTACAAAATTTCTAGTTAAATTGAAATAATGGTTTGATGATTTTGTTAATAAGAAAAATAAGTCTACTTAAAGTGGTCTAATGATTCAAGGTTCTATATAAAAGCAACAAAACACACAAATAATGACAATTGGTTAAAGATAAGTTAAGGTTTAGGAATTCTAAAAGTATCAATGATTAAAGAGCAGGACAATAGTGCCATAGCACTCCTACTATAGCATTTAAGTAACCTCACCCTCCCAGTCTATTAGTTACTATTTTTGTATTGCTCAGAATATTACCCTTCCAGACTATCTACCCAACTTCAGAACACAAAACAACAATGCTAAACATTCCAGCTATAACATCATAGTAATAGCAACATGTACAGCCCAACATGCAAACTAAGATATTAATAACTTTAATCTCCGATCTATTGGTTGTTGTTATGATAATGCTAATACATTACGTGTCGAGCTAATGCCCTAACTACAGAACCCTATATAGTTCAGGTCTTAATAGTTCTATGAGTAAAACCTATATTCTATAGGCTTTTAAAAGAGAGATTCCAACTCATATTCATGCATTTAATCCACTACTATATGGTTTTCCAGCCACAAAAGCACTTAAAGACAATCACTACTAATGGCCAGTTAGCAGCAATTGTACAGCATCATTCATCATTGTAGAAAACATAAACGCAAAGCAACATTGCAAAAATATTCCTCAGTGCATTAATTGCAAAGGTTCATCCAGCAACCATATCTAAATATGTTTAGCTCATGTTCTTAAAGATAGTACATAGAAAACATTTCATGTTCATCATTTCAAGAGATATAAATGAAGATACAAAGAAATAAAGCTTAAAGGAAAAGCTTGGCTATATTGTGAAGACCCTTTCAATCTTCTTTGCCTCTTTGATCGATAGCCGTCCTCATTTTTGCTTGATTTCTTTGATCTTTATTCTTTATCACCTTTTTACTTTAAGATTTTTAATTTTCAGCTCTTGTTTCCCGCCAGTTTCTTCACAACATCAGTCCAACATTGATATGGTGCCTTAACTTCTCGCATTGGCTGGGATTCAAGAGAATGCTACATCATTGTCGTTGACCTTTCTTTTTGACTTTGACTTTCCTCAAAAGTATTCTATTACAAAGCATTTTCGTGTGGAATAAATTTCCTCTAAATGAGGTATTTTAATCAATAAAGGCATAGGAATTTCACARTGTAACGCATTGATAATAATCAAGTAACTTTATTGAAACTAACCAATATATAGCATAAAATAGCATGACTAAATGCTTGGATGATTAAGAATGGGGAAATAATAGGTTAAATAACTCTAATCAAACTATGAGTTTTTTCTCACATCATGAGCTCTCTACACAAGCATCACTTCAGGGGGATTCTCGATCTTAGAAGAGACTAGTATGATGGTATCATCGGTCAAATGTCTTTTGTTGCTACGTGTGAACAAAAAAGGGGGAGAAGTCTTATTAGTATTATGATATCCTGATGGGTTCTATGGTTTAGTATTGGGTATAATTATTAGTCATTAGTAATTGCCATCATTTATGTTTTTATTTTAAATCACTTCAATTTTTTCTTTATCAACTTCGAGCCCTTTAGCTGAGACTTGTGCCCTAGAAGTATTCTCCTTCTACCATAAAATGGAATTTCTCCCAATTGAGAACCAAATTGTCAATCAGTCATGAAAAGAATTCATATAAACCAAAAAATCATCCATAAAAATTTGAAGGGCCTTTCCATAAAATCTGGAAAACTGGACTCATGTAACGTTGAAACGTTGCTGGAGCATTGCAAAGACCAAAATGGCATTCTCCTAAAAGCAAAAGTTTCAAATAGATAGGTCAATGTGGCTTTTTCTCTTGGTCATTAGGGGCAATGGCTATTTGGTTACAGCTTGAATAGCCATCCAAAAAGTAGTAGTATCTTTTCCTTCCCAATCTATCCAACATCTGATCAACAAATAGAAAAGGGAAATCATTTTTTTTCCGTGTAGTATTGTTCATGTAATACTCGGGATATTACTTTTTCATTTTTATGAAATTTGTATGATCGTATGAATTGTGTGCCAACTAGGGTTTGATGATTTTCTAGGTGATCATTATTTAATTGTACGTTTAGGTAAGTATGAAATTATCATGTTAATTGAATTAGGGTTTTCGGTTCGTTGATGTAGGCGACTTGTTAAAGCTTATTTGTTCCTTATTTGGAAACTAAAAGTTAATGTAATACTAATTTTGGCTGGAAGGAAAGCTCGTAGAATTTAATTTATTGGACTGGATTGGTTATGGCACCCAAAGTTTTGGGTTAGGGCCCAAACCTAAAAAAAGAAAAAAAAAACTAATCGTTATAGCCTAACGCCATCTATCCTCTTTCCTAAACTCTTCCCATTGCGTGCATTGCCCCTTTTCTCCATGCCGTCACTGCACCACCAATGATTTGATGCAGCTGGTTCGCCCTCGACCACAAGCTATCTATAGCGGCCAGAAATCACGACTGAAGTCGTTGGTTTTTGCCAGTCATCTGCCCGCCGTCACTTGTCAATGCTCGAACACTCTCACTGGCCGTTCATCGCCCAGATCCACTCGAGATCACTGCATCTCTGGATCAGATATGGTTTTCAATTCCCTACTACTCACGACTTGAGCATAGTCGGGTCGACCAGGATCCCTTCCTCGCCCAAAGCTGCACATCCTGGTGGTCGATCCACTCTGAGCTTGCCGATCGTGCTACTCGAGAGTCACCGTTCTGTTCATTGTTGTGTGGTCAGAACTGTGCTTCGGCACCAAGATCTAAGTGGCCTCACGGTTTGCACAAATTCTCGATCGTCATCTCTTCTCCCCTGCATTTGCTTTTCTTGCTTGCCGATCGCCGCTTGGTGTTGCTTAGCGACTTGAACAAAGTTGCTTCAAGGTTTCTTCTAGAGTGGAATTTGCTACAGTTGTAGCTGATCACCTTGGTAAGCCATTCACTGACTTGATCTCTTCAGATTTGCAACTTTGGCCATCCACTGGAGACAATTGTTGGGCCACCAGACGCCCAGCAACCAAGCGCCCGGCGACTGAGCACCTCGACACCCAAGCAACCGAGCGCTTAGATGCCTAGTCCATCAGGCGCGCAGGTGACCGAGTGCCCCGACGCCTAGGGCACCAGACGCCCAGTGCTCCAGGGCGCAACGCAGCTTTCGTGACACTTAAGAGTTTGTCGATTTAAAGGTGAAAACATTGTTATTCGATTCTTAGGAATTTAATGACTTATGTAATTATGCTCTACAGTGTAAATCATGAGAGAACATAGATTAGGTTTAATACTCGATCTATCTAAGATTGAGTTTAATTTGTATGAAGAATATGTTTTGACTTAAAAATGTATTGTATTTCGTATTATCATTATCAATTGTTGAGAAGGTAAGAAGCCATGAAATAAGTTGTACCTTTAAAAATGTGATAGTTTTGGCAATTTAGGAATTAAGTACGGGTTAAAATTGGCAAATGATATTCATAGGATAAGCATTAAATGTTTTAAGCTTGGCCAATCGTGTTAAATGAATTCTCTTTTTGTAATAATAATTAGGTCATTTTCAGGCACATTGACATTAAGAGCGGTCGAGGGACTCCGATTTGCGATTTAAATAGAATTTTAACATTAAGGACTCCAAGTAAGTAAATCCCCTTACTCATCAACTTTATCCCATTTGGGTGTTTATGTTGTGGTTATATTGGACTATGTTGTGGAATATGTTATGATTTTATTGGATTGTATCGAGTAAGCTGGTTGTGGTCATATTGGTTTRTTTCATGTATTATGGTTCGTACTGTTAACATGTTGAATGGTGTTTAAATATGGATTTATGCAATTCATGCCATGGGCATGCAGTTATAGTATTCTACGTCATCCCTAGCATAAGCCATTCGTACATTTAGAAAGCAAATGGTTTAGAAAATAAAATTTGAAAGGAAATAAAATTTTATAAATGAATTATTATCAGGAAAATGTTAAGATTTTGGAAAGGAGTGTAAACCTAGCCATGAAAGGCGTGAGTGGGAAATAAGGCATGAGTGACCAGCACACCCAACCTAACCCTCTTGTAGGACAGGGAGATAAGTAACGTTCACCTCTTCGGAGGCGAAAAGATGAAAGAAAAAGTTAAAATGATATTAACCGTTATGCAGTTCTACTGGTTAGAAATGTGATTAGCTTCAAAAGAATAATGGCCCACTGCAAGCTTAATAGCTAGGTGTTACACTAAATGAGCTCACGACTTTAATGAAATGGAAAGGTTTTAAAAAGGTTCTTACCTTTTGAAATGAAAGTTTTGTGGAAGTATTTAGGAAGTTTTATTGAGGAAGTGAAATATAAATTCATGGTATATAGTGCATTTCACATACATTCACGCATGGGATTTGCTTATTGAGCTTTAGAKCTCATTCCATTTTATTCATTCTGCATTTCAGGTGATATGTAGCCAGATGGTGCGTGGAAGTCGTTTGTGGGCAAGCCTTGATACCCTGAAGTGTTATTTAAATAAATTTTAGTGAATAAAATAAATGGTCGGATAGAGASGTTTTATGTATTTTTTAAGTTATTTCTTATTTGATTCAACTATTCGAGCATTTGATTCTTTCAAATTTCGCAAATTTCAATTTTGGTAAATGTTAAGTTAGTAAAAGATTGTTGGGATACTCTATTTATTTATATTGGATGTTTGTTGGGTTGGAATACATGCTATTTACGAGTACTGAAAATGTTTGGGAACTTTTTGATAGTATACAGGGAGTAGTTGTTGAAATTACAGAGGAAACTTTGCCSAAATTTCTATATAACGTTTTAGACAAGTATTCAGATCCCTTTTGTTTCCTACAGTGGTCGATATGGTTATGAGTAAGGTCAGTAATACTCTCGGATTAGGACAGTTCCAAATCTGGGAGTGTTACAGTTTAGGTTCCATTAGGCTATGCATGCTCTCCTACTTGTTATGACTCTTGTGGGAATCAATTCCTCCTTCTCATTTGTTATAACAGTCACACCTTTCTTTGGTACACACTGCATCGGGCATAGCAATGAGCTGTCCAAGGTGGGCTAAATAATGTCGGCATCAAGCCACTTCATAATCTACTTTTTCACAACCTTTTTTATATTCAGGTTTAGCCTCCTCTGCTATTCCACTGAACTAATGCAGCATTCCTACAATAGAATTTCATGCATGCAGCTAGAGATGCTAATCCTTTTTATATCAGTCATTGTCGACCCTATAGTTCTCTTATGCTTTATCAAAATATTCAACAATATTCCTCATTCACAACCCTAAATTTGCAAATATGGTAATAGGTCAAATTTCTTCATTGCCTAATTATGCATTTTTAAATACCATGGAAGAGGCTATAACAAGTAAGGAGGTTGTTCAATATAGGGCATATAGTGATTAGAGCTTCCTAGAGATGAGCATAAGGAGTCACATTGCTTTCTTTTGGTAAGGGGATGTGTTTTAGATTTTAACAACTCAACTTGTTGTTCATCTTCTTCAGTGGCCTTCCAAAAGTTTAGTTAACTCCACATATGCAAAACTGTTCAATGCCATAGTGCTATACTACTGCTATGTTRGACTTTTTTAGCTACCAAGGAATCAATCGTATCAAAAGAATAGCACTCCTCGGCCTCATTAGAATACTTCATTGCATTGAGAACGTTGAAGGTTACCTCTTGATCATGTACTTTAATTGTGAGTTCTCCATTTTGAACATCAATCAATACCCTTTTGGTGGGAAAAAAAAATGGTCTCCCTAAGATGATTGCAATCTCTTTGTCTACTTCGTTATCAAGAAAAATGAAGTCAACAGGGAATATAAAATTGTCAACCTTTACTGAAACATGTCAAAATTTTCCTTTAGGATAGGCAAAAGACCTATTAGTAAGCTGGAGAGTTATAGTGTTAGTCTAGCTTGCCCCACTCCCAGCTTCCTAAAAACAAATATTGGCATAAGGTTGACGTTGGCTCCCAAATCACACAGTGTTTTACCATTATGGGTGCTCTCTATAGCACAAAGGATGGTGAAGTTGAATGGATCTTTTTAATTATGAGGTAGCTTGTTCTAGAGAATGGAACTGCACTCTTTGCTCAATTCCATTATTTCGTATCCCTCCAACCTTCTCTTTTTCGATAGAATGTCATAAATAAACCTAACATATATTGGCACCTATCCAAAGGACTTCACAAGTGGAATGTTGATATGAAGCCGCTTCAACACATCAGGGAACTTATTGAATTGTTTATCCTCTTTCTACTTCATCAAGCTTTGAGAAAAGAGCATTTTTTGCAAATTCGTTGAGTCTCTACTCTTATTGATGGTGATTCTGCAGAAAATGCTACAGCATTGTCATTCCCTACATGATTGTTTCCAATTTGTATTGGTCTGATGTCTATCTAAATTTCAGCTTCTTTCTCAACTCCCTTTTCAGCTTCTTGTTCTACCAAAACTTGTATCTTCTTCTTTGGTTCATGCAWTTCCTTTCCACTCTTCAATGTGATGGCTTTACAAGGCTCATTCCTATCCTATCTGTTTTGAGGCTTTTGCAGTCACGAGGAAGGAATCCTTGAGGTCTGCTGTTAAGGGCATTAGGAAGATTTCCCATTTGGTTTTCCAAATTTTTGAGTGCTACTGAGTGGCTTTTATTTTTAGCAAGTTATTCTTGATTCTTTCTTTTTTGTGTGGTAATGAATCCCTTGAGTAATCCTTTAAGAGATTGGTTGTAACACCCGGGATTTTACTTTTATGAATTTTTGTTTGATCTTGTGAAATTGTGTGCCAACTAGGGTTGAACATTTTATATGTGATTAATATTTTAAATCGCACGTTTAATAGGTGTAGAAATATTGTCCTTGTCGAATAACAGTTATCGTTTGGTTGAAGGCTCGACTCGTGAGCTTATTTATTTAGTAGTCGAAAGTCGGGCTTTTATCGACAAGAAGCCTGTTATATTTAATTTACGAATTTTGGGTTAGATTTGGATGGGAAGGCCTAAAGGGTTTGGGTTACGACATGAAAATATAAATTTATAAAATAAAGAAAAAGAAAAAAAGAAAAAAAAGAAAAACCCTAAAGAAACTCTCATAAAAAGAAAAACCCTAAAGAAACTCTCATCATCTTTCTCCCACCGCCGCCTCATTCTTCTTCTCTTCTCGCCACTGCCGTCTAGAACTGCCGCTGCCCCTTTCTCCCTCTACCGACAGCTTGCCTCTCCATATCTCTGCTGGCTGTTGCACGGCACCCTCATAGCCGCCACCAGCATGCTGCCCTTACAATTCTTCTGCAACGTGACTGGGCCGAAGTTCTTTCTGCTCCGATCGCTCGACGAAGTGCTCGACCCTCGTTGCAGTCCAAATCTGCTGGTCCGCAATTGTTTTCCAGTCAGATCGTCCCTTATCTGTGCTACTGGAAGAACTAGTTTCTAGCTTGCCAGCTAGTCGTCTGTCCTTYTTTACTGCTCATCGCCGCTAGAGGCATGCGATCCGAGTCCGCCAAAACCCATAGCCGCTCGAGATGAAGCACTCCACCGATCTGCTCGCCAGGTCCACGAGCTCAGCTTCTACTTCCCAGGTTCGCAAGTCTCGCCGCCGCTTGGAAGTGCTGTCGTGCAGCCAGACCTTCGTCTTCTTCTTCTCCTCTGCTCGAACGATTTGCGCATCCACCCATGCTGCTACTTCTCGACCAAGACCAGAGCAGGACTTCTTGCCTCGTTGAAAGTTCGCCAGATCTGCGCGTCCCTTTGGTAGTCTCCACTGCAGACAACGATGTCGTTCTGGTGACAGCTCCCTAGAACATCGAATTTCGGCCTGTTGTAAGCTATTTGCTGCTGGTCTTTCTTTGGGCTGGCTGTTCACCAGTTCCAGAGCTGGCAGCACCCAGCGCCCGGGTGCCCAGGTACCCAGTGCCCAGTGCCCAGGCGCTCGACTCCTAGGCCCATTGACGCCCAGGAGCCCAGACACTGTTGCGCACGAGGACCTATTGCCATTCCCGAGATATTTGGATATCGTGAATTTTAAGGTAAAAATGCTAACACTTAATATTGAGACTGTATTATTTGTACATAAGTGAATTGAAGGGAGAATATAGATTAGGTTTATACCCGAGCTAAGGAGTTGAATTCTAACTTTAAAAACGTGATATTCGATAATATGAGAAGTAAATTAATACAGGACATTTTTGGATTAAACATACAATGCCTAAGTTGAGACGATTGAACTAAGTAGACCTCCTTCTGTAATCAACTAGGTCATTTCGAGGCCTTACGTTGAGATCGATTAAAGGAGTCCACTTCGCAACTTAAGTAAGAACCCGTTTACATACAGGATTCCGAGTAAGTAATCCTCACATCTCATTAATGTTATGAATGAACATAGTTGAACTGCTGTGGTTACTCGAATATGTTGTGTATGGGATTGTATGATGATATGTGCATAATTGTGTGGAATGTYAATRTGTTTATATCTTGTAGCACTTTTATGTCAAATGATATGCTATTATATTTCATATCTTGTTCTATTTGTTGAATGTTATATTATATAAGGTTGTATGCATTTCATGTCATGAGCATGTAGTTAGAATTCTACATCACATTTGGCATGAGCCATTCACACACTTAGAAGGTRAATGGTTTAGGAAATGGAATTTTAAAGGAAAAACGTAAAGTTTTGAAAATGCTGAAGTTTTCAAAAAGGAGTGTAAACCTGGCCACGAAAGATGTGAGTGGGAAATGGGGCCTGGGGGGCTGGCGCCCTAACCCTACCCTTTTGGAGGGTAGGTAAGAATGGAATGTTCACCTCCTTGGAGGCGAAAGTGTGAAAGAAAACCTTTTTTTTTTTTAATATTAACTGCTTTGCGGTTCTACCGATAGGAATGGAATCGGGTTCCAAATAAGAATGGCCCACTGCAAGCTTTGTGGCTAGGTGTTACACTCTATGAGCTCAACAAATGAATGAAAGGAAATGGAATGTTTTACTGTAAGTGAATTTTGAAGGAAATGTTTTGTAATGAGCTTTTGAAAAATGAATGTTTGGAAAGTAGTTTTTATTTAAAGGCTAAATTTTATAATTTCATGACATGTAGGATAGGGTGATGCATTCATGCATTGAGGTTACTTACTGGGCGTTTTAGCTCATTTCTTTACTTATGTTTTATTTCAAATGACATGTAATCAGATAGGACAAGGAGGTCGCTTGTGGGCGACTATGACATCCAGGAACCGGTTTTCAACTTATTTTATGTAATAAGATGATTAAATATTTTCGAATGGTTTAAATTGTTGAGGCTTGCGCTATCTTCATTTTTGAATAAATGTTGAATTTAAATGATAGTTGATTATTTGCGAGTGAAATGACGTAACATTCTCGGCTTAGGACGGTTCCTAATCTGGCGGTGTTACAGTTATGGTATCAGAGTTTAGAGTTTTAAAAACGATTCTGTAGACTTCATAAGAAAATGATTTATGAATTTTTGAGAAGTATATGGGTATCGAGCCATGCCACAAGCTTCCTCTCCTAGACCATCTGGTAAGTTTATGTTTTAATTTAAATTCTCGAATTAAGCGAATGTTAAGTGTTATAGTATGTCTTGTCTATACTTTGCTTTGAATTGGGAATGATGTAAAATGTTTGGAATCTTGAAGATTCATTTAGACAAGAGRCATTACGTTCCATTTGTAATACCTAAATGAGATCGTAAATGTCATTTCTTACCTATCCACRRGATGAAATTAAAGGYATCAAGAATATTRATTTGATGCCAAATTTAGGAAAAAGTGTTTCTAAAATGAAGTCTCTGAAGGAAACCTCTTGTTAGGAACTGGGATACAGAATCTATGTTAAAGTATTGTTTGAATGCTTAAGATGTGAGATTGTTTTGTTATGTAAATGTTGAGCAATTATAAGGTGATTGGTCAGGTAGGATGGATAATTTTTGATAAGTAAGATATCAAAATTTTAGACAATACTCAAGGAGTAGTTGGTCGATTTGAATTGGTTTAACTTTCATTGGGATAGTTATTTAAGTAAAGTATTTTCATAAGGAGAGGWAAACGGTATGTGGTTTTGATTCCGAGATGCTGAAGGTAATTAAGAACAAATTTTYGATTTGATTTCGGAGTATAAGGTTTYGATTTTAACTTTTGATGGTCTTAGCTTTTGATAAGAAGATCATTGCGTTGAATTTTTATTTTGTTTAGAGATTGTTATAATTTCTTCTTTAAGAAGTTGATCGGATTTTAATTGTAATTGAGGAGATTAAGATGTTTTGAGGAAAGGAATTAGAATTCATAGGAATAAAAATGGTAGATTGGATCTATGAGGTTATGTATAGATTATATAGGATTGGACGAGGTAATAATAACGAATAGGCACCCATTGTCTAGGATTGATGATTTATTGATCAACTTCAAGTGCTAGATATTTTTATAAGATTGATCAGTGATCAAGCTACGTTTGATATGACTCCTTAAGATGCAACATAGAAAAGAGACAAATGAGATGCGTACAAAGTACCCACAACCCTTTAGTGAACTCTAAATTTCGAGGACGAAATTTATTTTATGGGGTGTGGTATTGTAACACCTGGGATTTTACTTTTATGAATTTTTGTTTGATCTTGTGAAATTGTGTGCCAACTAGGGTTGAACATTTTATATGTGATTAATATTTTAAATCGAACGTTTAATAGGTGCGTAAATATTGTCCGTGTCGAATAAGAGTTATCGTTTGATTAAAGGCTCAACTCGTGGGCCTATTTATTTACTAGTCGGAAGTTGGGCTTTTATCGAAAAGAAGCCCGTTATATTTAATTTACGAATTTTGGGTTAGATTTGGATAGGAAGGCCTGAAGGGTTTGAGTTAAGACCCAAAAATATAAAYTTATTAAAAAAGAAAAGAAAAGAAAAGAAAATATATAAGAAAATAAAAAGACAGAAAAAGAAAAGAAAAAAAAGAAAAACCCTAAAGAAACTCTCATCTTCTTCCTCCCACCACCGCCGCCTAAACCCTACCCGCCGCTTCATTCTTCTTCTCTTCTAGCCGCCGCCGTCTAGAAATGCCACTGCCCCTTTCTCCTTCTACTGACCGCTTGCCTCTTCACATCTCTGCTTGCTGTTGCACGGCACCCTCGTAGCCGCCACCAGCATGCCGCCCTCACAATTCTTCTGCAACGTGACTGGGCCAGAGTTCTTTCTGCTCCGATCGCTCGACAAAGCACGCGACCCTCATTGCGGACCAGATCTGCTAGTCTGTAGTTGTTGTCTGGTCAGATCTTCC
The DNA here is from genome assembly GCA_001752375.1 of Rhazya stricta. Classification (NCBI taxonomy): domain Eukaryota; kingdom Viridiplantae; phylum Streptophyta; class Magnoliopsida; order Gentianales; family Apocynaceae; genus Rhazya; species Rhazya stricta. The sequence goes on from MEJB01000067.1 coordinate 566,367, forward strand.
CTTATCTGCGCGACTGGAGCTACTGGTTTTCAGCTTGCCGGCGAGTCGTCTGTCCTTATCCACTGCTCATTGCCGCTGCTGGGCATGCCGCGGCGAGTGGCGGCATGCCAAAGGCGGGTGATTCGAGTCCACCAAAACCCATAGCCGTTCAGGATGAAGCACTCCGCAGATCTGCTCGCCAAGTCCATGCTTGCTGCTACTGCTCACCAGATCTGCGCGTCTCGCCGCCGCTCTGAAGTTCTTTCACACAGCCAGACCTTTGTCTTCTTCTTCTCCCCTGCTCGAATGATCTACGCATCCACCCACGCTACTGCTTCTCGACCAAGATTAGGGAGGGACTTCTTGCCTTGCCAGAAGTTCACCAAATCTACACGTCCCGTTGTCGGTCTCCACTGCAGCCGGCGACGTCCTTCTAGTCGCAACTTCTGGAACGCTGGATTTCGGCCTATTGTAAGCTATTTGCTACTAGTCTTTCTTTGGGGTGGCTGTTTGCTAGTTTCCAGATTTGGGAGCACCCAGCGCCCAGGTGCCCGATGCCCGGGCACACTGACACCTAGGAGCCCAGACACCGTTGCGCACGAGGACCTATTGCCAATCCCGAGACATTTGGATATCGTGATTTTTAAGGTGAAAATGCTAGCACTTAATATTGAGATTGTATAATTTGTACATAAGTGAATTGAAGGGAAAATATAGATTAGGTTTATACCCGAGCTAAGGAGTTGAATTGTAACTTTAAAAACGTGATATTCGATAATATGCGAAGTAAATTAATACAGGACATTTTAGGATTAAACACATAATGCCTAAATTGAGACGATCGAACTAACTAGACCTCCTTCTGTAATCAACTAGGCCATTTCGAGGCCTCACGTTGAGATCAATTCAAGGAGTCCACTTTGTAACTTAAGTAAGAACCCGTTTAAGTACAGGACTCCAAGTAAGTAATCCTCACATCTCATTAATGTTATGAATGAATGCAGTTGAACGGTTATGGTTACTCGAATGTATTGTGTATGGGATTGTATGATTATGTGTGTATAATTGTGTGGAATGTTAATGTGTTTATATCTTGTAGCACTTTTATGTCAAATGATATGCTATTATATTTCATATCTTGTTCTATTTGTTGAATGTTATATTATATAAGGTTGTATGCATTTCATGTCACGAGCATGTAGTTAGAATTCTACATCACATTTGGCATGAGCCATTCACACACTTAGAAGGTGAATGGTTTAGGAAATGGAATTTTAAAGGAAAAACGTAAAGCTTTGAAAATGCTAAAGTTTTCGAAAAGGAGTGTAAACCTGGCCACGAAAGACATGCGTGGGAAATAGAGCGTGGGGGACCGGCGCCCCGACCCTACCCTCTTGGAGGGTAGGTAAGAATGGAATGTTCACCTCCTTGGAGGTGAAAGTGTGAAAGAAAACCTTTTTTTTGAATGTTAACCACTTTGTAGTTCTACCGGTAGGAATGGAATCGGGTTCCAAATAAGAATGGCCCACTGCAAGCTTAGTGGCTAGGCGTTACACTCTAGTGAGCTCACGAACGAATGAAAGGAAATGGAATGTTTTACTGTAAGTGAATTTTGAAGGAAATGTTTTGTAATGAGATTTTGAAAAATGAATGTTTGGAAAGTAGCTTTTATTTAAAGGCGAAATTTTATAATTTCATGACATGTAGGACGGGTTCATGCATTCATGCATTGAGGTTACTTACTGGGCTTTTTAGCTCATTTCTTTACATATGTTTTATTTCAGATGACATGTGATTATGGGGTGAGGAGGTTGCTTGTAGGCGAGTTATGATATCCGAGAACTGATTTTCAACTTATTTTATGTAATAAGATGATTAAATATTTTCGAATGGTTTAAATTGTTGAGGCTTCCGCTATCTTCATTTTTGAATGAATGTTGAGTTTAAATGATGGTTGATTATTTGCGAGTGAAATGACGTAATATTCTCGGCTTAGGACAATTCCTAATCTGGAGGTGTTACATTGGTCTTGCTCATTGGTATCTCTCTTGTGTTGATATACTTGTTGTTCAAAAACCCAGTTGTGCAAATGGTCGATACTGCTGCCCTAACATGGGGTGTTGCCTTCACCTAGGGTTGTATGTATTGAAGTATGAATTTATTGTTCTTGCTGAAGTTTCATCCATTGTAGCATACTGATTCGGGATTGGAAGGGCAACTTTTGAGTGAATTTCGTTTTCCAAAGTAAACACGAGATTGATCAAGGTGGTGTGGTAGACGACTATTGTTGTCCCATAGAGAGTCTAGATTACACTTGCATGGACTTGAGCATTTGGGAGATGGATGCAACTTCAGCAAATAGAGAGGTTACAACATCAACTTCGTCAATTCCAACTACCTTCCTCAAAGCTGCTAGTACTGTTGTAGTATTTCTGGCATAGGCATTGAAAATTGTTACTTGCTATTCTCTCTAGAACTTCAAATGCTTCATTATAGGATTTATCCAGTGAAAATCCTTTTGCTAAAGCATCCACCATATTCTGGGCATTGCAAGCTCAATACATTGTGGAATGTTTCGATTTGTATCCAGTGTGAAATTCCATGATGTGGACATTTTCTCAACAATTCCTTATATCATTCCCATGCTTCACAAAATTTTTCATCTGCAAATTGTTGAAATGCTGTGATGTCATTCCTTAACCTAGCATTTTTGGGTAGAGGAAAATATTTGAATAGGAAATTTCGTGCCAAATCATTCCATGAGGTGACTGAATAGATGGTAAGGTATTCAACCAATACTTAGCTCGATCCCTTAAAGAATAGGGAAAGAGCTTAATCCTTAATGCTTACTTACTGAGACCATGTAACACAAACGAATCATATCACATCCAAAAATAGTCTAAGATGTTGATGTGGATCTTCGATAAACATCCCATTCGAATTATTCGAAGCATCTAGAACATTACTGGTTTCAACTCAAAATGTTTAGCTTCAATAATAGTCCTACAATCCCTGGTTCCAAGTCATCCAACATAGGTAATGCATAATCCCTGATAGATATGTTGTGATCTTCAACAATTCCTCCAACATTTCTTGGTGCATTTGACCTTGTGGCCCTTTTTGTAGCATTACATTCAGCAGCCAATTCAACGGCAATTTTCGGTGCATTGAGTTCAACGACTAGTTCTGGAATATTTCTCCATTCTTTTCCGGCCATTTCCTCTATTCTACTAGCACTTGAACGTTGCCTTCTCCTTTTAGAATGAAAAGTCCTTCAAGTTTCTGGATCAAGAGGATACGTGCTATTCTCCTTGGTCATTCATGATGGAAGATAGGCTATCAAGAACAACAAAGTAAAAGAATAAGAATATAGATTGGTAACATAAATTTTAAGCAATGAAAATTTTGGATACCACTTAAACAATCAACAGTCCCAATGATGGTGCCAAAAACTAGATTGAAGGATCGCAATTATACAATTGACTACAACAYGCAAGTATACGCGGTCATCAAGTAATAAAGAGTRAACAAGATATAGATCCCACGAGGATTGGATATATAAGATTGGTATTACAAAACTTCTAATGTTGTCATACATTTTAGACACCTGTTCTAAACTTCCTGCACAAGAATATGACAATTTGAGAAAAATGAAACAATCACATGTATTGTGTGCAGTTAGTGATCCTCCTCTTCACGGTTGAGCTGACTAGCGGACAGCTACCTGAAATAATGAAACTTGAGCATGCACAGCCACTAAGTAATGATGGTATATCTATTATATGATGAGGTAGGTACATTCAACAAAAGTCCACTAGATAGCTCTGATATAGTGGTCTGATGAAGCTATATCTCCTGCTTAAACAGTGCATTTATTTTTTCTCCTCCTATTCTCCTTTTCTTGATTGGGGATATTTGGTATATTGGATATAGACACTAGAATGTCAAAATATAACTTTTACGTTAACCCAAAACATATAGCTTGAGGGATTTATGCCCGCTAAATGGGATTACAGAAAGAATGATAGAGAGTTTAGGCTTAAAGAAAATTTTGGGTTTTATTGTGAATGACTATTGATATAAGCAAAACTGACTGTTAATGTTATTCTCATCACCAAAATAAGAGTTCATTTTCTTGTACATGAGACGATCATAAGAGTTCTATTTCCACTAAGATACTAAAAGAATTCTTACTTTACGTGTGAAGTACTACAAACATTTAATTTCCAACTATTGTTATGCGTACTTTGAATTAAATACACTAAAAAGATTTTTAAAGTAGCAAAAGACATCTAACTTATAAACATTCACTAGAGACTTCATTATTGATATAGATGAGAAATGTTTCTTCAATTTTTAAGAGTTGAAGTTCTTTGAAAGTATTTTTTCAATGATCTCAGCTTTGGTGGTTTTATATGATTATCTAAGATATAGAGTATGTCAAAACAATGAATGAACTGAATGATTACAAAAAAAATTATTTCATACACTTTTAGTAACCATTGTCTTTCATCTTATATATAGCATATCAAAAACATTTTGATAATCCATGAAACACAAAACATTCCATCAGGGCTTTGTTATATGGATATGAAAGACGAAAATTTTCTCTTACTACATTTTATAAATATATTACTTTTCTTCATAATATAAACCCTTCTCGAGGGTTTCAATATAAAAGAATAGTAATATTCATTTTAATCTTAACAAAATATTTCTTATGATTTTCAATACAATATCTTTTAAAGAAAGGTCCAATGAAGGATGAGGCATTTATTCTTGAAATTGAATATACAATACACTTTCATGTAGAGTATATGAAAAAGATAAATTAAATTAATCTTACAGAAAGGTTATTTGACGCATTTTGCACGTAAAATATTTCTAATTTTCTAAACAATATTATTTAATTTTTCTAAATAGAATATGGTAGGTGCTAATTCGAAACATATCAAATTTGATCGGTTGTTACGGGCCGATATATTGATAGGTGTGCTAAAAAATTTCTATTTGTTTTTGTCAATCGAAATGAAAAGTTTGGTTACTAATTAATAACCAAATTTGATATGCAATGTGTAGGTGTCAATTAAGCTTTCATATATAGCAAATGAAAATACTTATCATATTAGGTAATAATGAGATATATATTATATATATAAGTGTATCGTAATATTAGATTGTATATAGTAGACACAAATTAATATGAAGACACTATTAATAATGGCTATAAATAGAGTTGTTGAATATTTGTATCAATCAGAAAAACATATTAATTCCCTTATATTTTCATAGGTTTTCAACTGCCATATCATTGTCAAAATCAATAGATGTGCCCATCGGTTATTTGATATTAAAGAGAAGTTGAGGCATCATTGTACAAGCTAAAAAATTGAATAGCTACTGATACAAGTAAAATCCATGATTTTCTCGACATCGGGACAAGAGTTCCTTCACCTGTCCATGACACAGACATAGGATTTATAGTTCCACCGCATGCTAAAAAAATGTCCACTTTACGTGTGAAGTACTACGTGAATAATTTTGAACTATTGTTATGTGTTGAATTAAATACAATGAAAACATCTCAAAGCTTCAAAACACCACTAAATAAAAAACATTCTCTTGGACTTCCTTATGGATATAAAAGAGAAATTGTTTTTAATGTTCATGGGTTGAAGTTCTTAACTCTTCTCAATGATCCCATCTTTCACGCTTTTAGACAATTATCTACTTTGCCCACTGATTTAGAGTATGTGAAAATAATAAATGAACTCAATGATTACAAAAATCTTGCTTTTGGCAATTTCATAACGGTTGTCTTATTTCCATGTTAAATATACAACATCTAAAACCATTCCATAAATATGGAAATAAAAGTAAATTAAAATAATTTGGACAGGACTTTGTTATATGAATATGAAAAACAAAACTCTCCTCATAAAATAACTTGATATGACATTTAATATAAACTTGTTTCGAGGATCCCAAAATAAAATATAGCATTAATTACAGTTTGTATTATTGCTTTTGAGGGAATGGTACAATAATATGGATGGGATTTCACATAAAATCGTTACCATATATTACGTCTAATGAGTATTTTTACTTTTCTCTTAATATTTTATTTTTCAGTCCCTTTTTTAAAGGGAAGGTCTAATATTGAATGAAGAGGCATTTGTTCTTACAATATGAATATACAAGGCAATATAAAGTATATGAAAAATATGAATAAAGTCCAAGATTACAGAAAAATTATATCATGTTCTTTGCACATAAAATATTTCAAAGTTTGCTAAATAATGTTATATAGTATTTTTAAATAGAATATGAAAGACCAAATTCTGAAGATTTCAAATTCGGTTAGTAGTTACCAGCCAAAATATCGATTGGTCTAAGAGGAGAAATAACGTCCGCCTCTCCTTAATGGGACTTGTTTGAGTCATGTAAACTCCACATATTTCATTATATAAAGAAAGAAGCTTCCTATTGGACATTGCACGCAATATTAAAAAACATTAAAAGAAAAGAAAAAAGAATGCGAGAGAGGAAGCTACCAATTAAATATTTCTGAGTATCTGGTAATGAATTTATTAGTCAAACAAGAAATACAAAGAGAAAAAGCACAATTACTGTTTGGCAAATTGGTATTCTACTAGCATTAGACCATACATGATCAATGTCAAATACTTATTTAAAACATATAGTAGTTCTTTGAATTTTTATAATCTTTGTTAAAGTTTCATTGCATTAACCGAAAACGTTGAAGTGATGCTGCGTCGTTTTCTAGGAAAATGACCAATGTGACTTGCAAAAAATTGTCCAATATCAATATTCACACAAAATTATGTAAAGTACTTATAAAAATTGCAAGAGGAGCAAATTGAATTCAGGCATACATCAAAAAGCATTGGATAAGAAGTAAAGATCTAAAGATTGTCTACATAAACCCCTAACCTGGAGAATCAGACCTAAATTGCTCCTGTTGCAATGAGTGAACCACTCATCAAGTCACCAGCAAGGTTACCATCATAAATGAACACTCTCCAGCTTATAAATGACAATAGAGAATTAACAAAAAAATTGCTATTAATTGAAAAAGAGCTTGACACATGCAGGCTTAGCTCAAATGGTGGAGAAACTCAGCAATGCAAATTCTCTCATAGACAAATTTCAAAAGAGTTCAAACAAACTTGACCAAGCTTTACACATTGTAAAATGTGTTGAAGACAATTATAGAATTGGTTTCTAGAATACCTGTACAACAACTTCAAATTTTCAAACAACAAATTGGGGTGTTCCAATAATTTTGAGTTGAGCAGAAGTACTTACACAAAAAGAATGGGCATCTAAGGTAAAAGGCTTTGRCCCTACTTGTCTTTCTTTTTTTTTTTTGGGGAAACATGTACACATTAGACCAAAATACTTTAAATTACAATTTTATGTGCTTAAAATGCTCAATCAAAGTCTTAATGCCCCATCATAGAGAAAAGGGTTAATTAAGATGAAGTGGGGGTTTCTAAACATTTAATCACTTGTCATGTTGAACATATAAAAGCACTTCCAACTGAAACTTTTATGGATTTAAGGATGTCTATAGGAGTTTGTGCACCTAGTCAGAGTCACAATGTTTGATGATTCTCACATAGATGTATTGAGGTAGCACAAAATTCTTTTCTTGCAAAACAGTTATTATCCCAGTGTCTTCACAATCATTCGGAATGTTACAACATTAAGCCTTGTATCATCTTGTTGTTCATAAGTTACATAATATTTGATGGGGACTTTGTGGTCACCGAAAAGATTTTCAACTTAATCTCATTTTATAGAGCACTAACTTGAATTATGAACTTCTATTTGGGTAATAAGGTTCTTACCGAATGGCTACCATGTGCTGAGGAGTGAAAGTTGCCTTCATTAAGTAATTGTAATGTACTTACCCCTATCCTATGGTGGCTGAACCATGGAAAAATCAACCTCAATATATGAGTGAAAGCCATAGTTCAATTTCTATTTTGTGCTTCTATATCTTTTAGTTATGATCTCATGCTCAAAAGCATATTAAAAAGAAAAACTGATAGTTGGTACAACTATATGTATGTTATTTTTTCTGAGGGCAAGGATTATGTTCATAGCCAGCAGCTCAATATTCCAAATGTGATGATGGCTTTAATCTTTTAATACAACTACTTGTGTTTTCCTGAGATAATATGCTGTTTCTGTTGACAATATTTGATACTCGATTTCTTGAAACACTATTGTTTAGAAACATATATTCTTTGGAACATTTTTTCCTTCTCTTTTCAAATGGATTTTGTGTGCTTCATCATACTATGAAAAGTGTTGAATATTCTTCTAATCTCTGTTAGGTATGCTTTCTTTTAAAATTTCCTTATTATCACTAGGTTTTTTGAAGTTTTTTGTTTATTTTTCATTTTCTCTTCTTTAATTATTTTCCTTTTTTCCTTCTAATGGAGTTTCTTTTCTTTAAAATTAGAAAAAAATTAAAAATTGTAAAATCCAAAAAATATATGTGTCTTGAAATATTGTCCTTTCAGATTTTCTGTGGGTTTGTGCTGCTTTTCTGTCTTCTCTTTTTACGCTCTGGCCACTATCAATTCTCTATTTTTTGGTGTCTACATTAGCTCAAGGGGAGCATTATCCTCAAATGGAGCCTATATTCAGTGGGAGCCTTGTTTTGGTGAGGAAACTCACCTTCATCATAATTCATTGCATTGGTCCTCCATTTCATTGCCTTTCTTCTAAAGCTTCTAGGATGACAACCTACATTGAAGTGGTTTTGTTATGTATAAGTCTAAAGAGGATCTTGCTATTTGATATTGCTAAATGTTTAGACTTTAGTAGTATTGGTCCGTGCTGGAATTTTTGGTTGTTGATATTTGGTATGTTATGGTATATGGTATTTGTGGTGTCTTGGTATAGTTGGAGGAGTTGATATTAGCTACTACTTTATAATGCAGTAGGGATATTCTGGGTTAGTAAATTACTACATTTTTATTGGCTAGCATAGCATTTGGCATATTAGCTTATATATTGGTATTTTTGGTAAATAAATATCTATGATTTGCTTTGTCATTGTTATATTTCCATGATTTGATCTCATCGAGTGAACTACCTTTGTAGTTCTTTTTATAAAATTCACTAGGGTTTAAGTGTGCTTTGGGTTTCTGGAATTATATTTTTTGTTTCTGCATTTACTTCTCTGGAGTATTTCTGTTTTGTTTTTAAAGCTACCTATCTGCTTTTGTGTTTGTGAGTTCTCTACACAGGCATCACCTTAAGGGGAGTTTCCATCTGACAAGGAATTAGTGCGATGGTGTCATCTGCCATGATGTCTTTTGGTGCTACATGTGAAGAAAAGAAAGGGAGAAGTCTTATTAGTATTACAATATCCTGATGGATTCTATGGTTTAGCATTGGGTATAACCATTGGTTCTTAGTAATTGCCATTGTTTATGTTTTGATCTTAAATCACTTTGATCTTTCCTCCATCAACTTCGAGCCCCTTGGTTGAGGCTTTCCTAGAACCATTCCTTCTTCTACCATAAAGTGGAATTTTCTTGCAATTGAGAACCAAATTGCTTTCCTCACACATGCTTAATACTTCCTCCAGATTTTCCAAGTAGTCATCAAATGAATTCCCAAAAATTGAAAAATCATCATAAAAATATCAAGGGTCCTTTTCAATAAATTTGAAAAAATGGACATCATTCAACGTGGAAACATTGCTAGAGCATTGCAAAGACCAAAGGCATTCTCCTGAAAGAAGTTTTTCCAAATGGGCAAGTGAATGTGGTTTTCTCTTGGTCATTAAGCGAAATGGCTATTCGATTACAGCTTGAGTAGCAGTCCAAGAAGTGATAGTATCTTTTCCTTGACAATTTGTCTAACATCTGATCAACGAATGGCAAAGGGAAATGATATTTTCTTGTAGCATTGTTTAGCTTCCAGTAGGCCATTCATACTCTCCTACTTGTTATGATTCTAGTGTGAATCAATTTCTTCTTCACATTTGTTATCACAGCACTCCTCCTTTCTTCGGTACACTCTAAATTGGGCTTACCCATGAGCTGTTCGAGATGGTTAAATAATGCCATCATCAAGCCCTTGATAATCTCCTTTTTCACAACCTCCTTTATATTCGGTGTTAGCTCCTCTACTGTTCAACTTTACTAATATAGCATTTTTGCAATAGAAATTTATGCATGTAAATAAAGGGGCTAATCCCTTTTATATCAACCATTGTCCACCCCATAGCTCTCTCATGCTTTCTCAAAATATTCAATAGAAATTCCTCCTTCATAGTCCCAAATTAATATAATAACAGGTAAAGTTTCTTCATTGCCTAAATATGCATATTTTAAATGAGATAGAAGAGGCTTTAATTCAAGTAAGGGGTTATTGAGTACAGGGCTTACAACGATTAAAGCTTCGGGGAGATGAGTGTACGGAGTCACATTGCTTTATTCTATGAAAGAAGGTATTTTAGATGTTAGCAACTCAACTACCGAGTTTTGTGTTCCTAGGTGTCAATCAATCGCAAACAATAAGTAGATAATTTCTGAAATTTAGTGGAGTAATAGCTGACCGTCATTTTTCCCTACTGTAAATTGTGGAATTCATCCTCCCTCTTTTCCCTAATCGAGAGATATATGAATTCTTTCTCGAACTCTTCCACGAACTAGTCTCAGAATATTGGATTATCTTATCTTACCTAATTTTTTGGGTTTGAGCCCACCAGTCTCGAGCAAGTGATCCTAATCAGAAAGATGCAAATATGACTCCTGCATTTGTATAATGCAAAGTACGAAATATGCCTTCCATTTGTTCCAACAATGTTTCCACCTTATCTTCTCATTCCATTTCTCCAAAAAATTTGGGAGGTTAGAATCTCAAAATCATTGCAACGCCTCATCCTTGACACTTTGTTGCAATGGTCCAGATGGCTTTCCTTGTAAGGCCATTTCGATTAAAGTTGTCATCCTCCAATACACGTGCTATAGTTGGTTCCTCGGTCAGAATTGGAGTAGTCTGTTTAGAAGGATTTGGGTCATCCCTCTAGTTACTCTTAGTTATACCTGCGGTTGCCCTATGAACACGTGGCCATCCTCTGCCTCTTGGTTCAAGGGCATTCTATTAGTTGCTTGTTCATGTTTAGTTTTCATATCTTAGTAGTTTGCAATTATCCAATCAAGATACTACTTAAGCTCAATAATAAAACTACTAGACATGCTAACCACAGATTCATGTACTTGTCACAAGTTCTGGCAAGAAGTCCTTAGATAGCTAGTAGGAAGACCAACGGGTTACGAAATTTCCCGACTAACTCCTATCTTATAATATAGACAAATCAAGCACATAATCTAATCACCTAATAGAATAGATCTACACACAATTATGAACATCGTAATTCCTACCTACCCACATTCAAGTCCCTAAACCTAGGCTCTGATACCACCTCTAGCATCCTGGTAGTCCCCTAAGTATGATTTGGGTCGAACGAGTCGCTGCCTGCCTGTTGGTAGTTAGTACTATCATTAGAGATAAAATCCCCAGACATCTTGAAGTATAATCTTGCTAGGATTGCAGATATATTTACAGGCTTCGAATAAGATACACCATAGCAGTAGGACTACAAAAGTAGTGCTACTTTAGCACTTTCTAGTAATAGACTGATACTCCTAGCTCTCATTCCCAAAACCCAAGGTCTTAAGATCCGTATCTGTCACTACAAATACAAAGGAAAGATTGTGAGCTCATGTGTGCAATGTGAGTTAGAAAATAAAGTTATAATAAATGTTCGGGGATATAGTAAAAGCCATTATATAAAACTAGATTTCTGTTTTCAAGCATTTGATAAGGCACTCGATCAAGGTAGTAATAAAATTATTTTCTATAAAAATAAATGACAAGAGGAGGAACAATTATCACAAAGTAAAACTCGGGGGGTATAGTAATACTAACCTTGTTCCTCAAATTTTATGCATGCAAATTTCTACCTTATCACCTCTTAATCAATGAATGGTATCCACTACCTAGGTATGGAGTCAGTCATCCCCAGATTAAAACTTCTAATCAGGTGTACGAGTGTCTACAATCAAACCTGGGCACTGAATGACGTAATCGTCTGCCAAATGCTTTCTCGGCCCGCCACCGACCACACCAACCGTTGGCCAAAGTTARGGTTACTTTGATATTGTCACCTAAACTAGCTCAAGTGATCCTCCCCCTTTCGACCAGCCAAATATAGTACTTTGCCCATCAGGCTACTTATTCAGAGTTCGCCAATTGATGACTCAATTCCATCCGTCAATTCAATGAATCAATCAATGTGATCACAAAACATTTCTAATAAAATCTTGTTAATGAAATCAGTAGAGATTAGAAGTACATAAATCATGAATCAAAAGTTCACCCTGAACAAACTTTTTCAGATAGGCTTTTGCAAGCATAAATGCTATTCCCTTTCAATAATAATTTTTTCGATCAAGCTCATATAATAGCATGTTCTTTTCAGAAAATACTTTTAAGAAACCAACCTTCGAATTGCGAAAAATAATTTAGAAAGAGCTCAAAATACATTTGCGAAAAAAAATGGCTAATAGGTAAATTCACCCTCAAGTGTACGGAAATTCTTGAAAATACATCTAGAGTGCGCTTAACTAAAAAACAAGAACATTTGTGGAATTTAAAAGATGGAGGAAATCACATGTTACTCAATTAATCATGAAAAAAACCTACTGTTAGGCACTACCTAAAATAATTCGTAAGAATTTCCTTAGTAATAAATTATATCAATCGCACAAAATCTATCCTAAATAATGCTGTTCTACATTATCTCGAACTTTATTATACTCAAATCTATTTTAGAAGGTTAGTAGGGTTTATAGGTGTGAAAAGCTTAGATAAAATAGATTATGAGAAAAAGGATTACAAGCGTCCTAGTCTGGACAAGGTTTTACTAGAATAGATATAACTTGAGCTAAAATGTTGGTTTTAAATTGAAACAATTTGAAAAATTAATCTAAAATGTAGGGCTTTCTAACTTTATAGCATAAGTCATAGAAAATGCGAGGCCCCAAAACATCTACGAGAAGGTAATGACGTATTTTACGAATTCAAGAGTAGAAATAATTTTAGGACTTATTATACCTAGGTATAGAATATTTATTACGCCAAAATTGTGGTAGAATATTACCGTTAGAGTAAATCTTGACATTTTTAGCTTTAATCTAGTTTTGAAAAGCCTTCTTGAAAATTTATTACCTATCRTAACTACTAGATAAAATTCAAACCACCTTGCATAAGTATAATCGGCCATGAGTCTTCTATTTTATTTCAGCTTTGCTTCTTAAAATTCAAGAACTTTCCTAAATTCAAACTTCCACTTTTTCTCTTTCCTCTTCCTAACTGATTTCGCAGCTTGGTTAGCTTCAAATCCTAGTTTAATCTTTTACCTAAAAAACCATTCCTAAAATTTCCTCGTACAGCTGAGCCTACTCCCCCAAAACTCAGCCCATTACACTTTCAATGCAGCATAAGTGTTTCTGCCAAGAATTACAGCTGCCATTCCATTTGTGTGAGCTGTCCAGTTCCTAAAACACCTTGGCAGCTGTTCAGAGTGTTGTCTGAATTATAGAAATATTTGGCTAGGATAATGGCAATTGTCCACCCATGTGTCAAGCCTTCCTTTAGAGTTCAAATTAATTTGAACTCTTAAATTAACAACGAAAGCAGCTGGAAATTCCTTACTTTTTCTTTCTTCTTTTTCTGGCCAATTTTCACTCTCACTTTAGCCTTGATCTCTCAACCTAGCACCTCTATAAAAATCTAGGTAGAGACTTGGAACTCAAAGCTCACTCTGACCCGATCTCACAAAAACATTCAACCAATTTTTGCCATCCATCACGCCAGCAAGAAAACCCATAAAAGTTTCACTTTAGTTCCCCTTCATTCCAGAAAATCACAAGTATTATGCAATCATTCCTCTCTTGAAACCAATAGCCTAAGTTTGGGCAATGAGGAAAAGATCCTAGATATCAACTGGCTAGACTCCATTCTCTTTCTACATTCAGAGCTTGTCGTGGATATTAGGCTTCAATCTATTCACTTGCTGCAACTTACAGGTTGGTATGTTATACAACCCTAGAACATGGGTAAAGTTAAGCTTAAAAGTTATGCTTAGAGTAAAGAAGGTAGGCCAGCAAAGAAACACTTATTAATTGATCCAAGAAAAATACCTAGAGCTTATAATATGTGCTATTTTCGATCTGTTTCTAGGTTAATTTTGGGGCTAGAATATGAAATTTATTGTCAAAACAAAGTAAGGATTAGGAGCCTGAATCACCTGGGATTATAATGCTACAAAGTAAACTTAAGAAATGACCATTAGAGTAAACCCTATCTTTTTTGCCGAACCAGAAAGTTTAACCACACTAAATTCGTTACAGARACTTATTACTAAGTTTATTTTAGATTGTGATGTGTGGCTGAAAATCCATGGATCGTAGGAATAATTTAGTCCATATTTTACTCAATTTGGTTTTGTAAAACTRAAGATATGAGTTAATTTTTGGAGTAGAGTCAGTTTTGACGGAGTGAACATGCAACCCTTATTCTAACCCCAGTTCTAACCCTTATTTACAAAACATTCCCTTCAAAATTCACTTACAGTAAAACCTAAAACTAGTTCTCACTCCAAGAGGAGTCAAATGGTATCAGAGCGGAGCCGTCCGAAACTGTGAGAACTAAGTGCTATGCGGCGCAAAGTGCTACGTCGTGGAGGACGGGAAACACCTCTTGAGGCCGTAGAAGCCACCTCTAGAATCTCACACGAATGGTACGATCCTGAATTTGAGGCTCAACGAGGATGTTGAGTATTTAAGTGGGGGAGATTGTAAGACCCCGACCCAGAGTGGGTGATGTGATGCAATGGATATGATTTGATTGGTACTACTCATACCATCAAGATGTTTGGAAAGTAGTTTTTATTTAAAGACGAAATTTTATAATTTCATGACATCTTACGAGTATCTGGGCAACTCATTGCATAGTGAACAAGTGGTCAGTGATCTCAGCAAGCGGAGGACGGGCGACCTCAGGCACGGCGAGGAACCGAGCCGTGGATAGCGTGGCCAGCTGTGTCTGGGGCTTGGATCTAGACGATCTCAAGCACGGTGATAGA
Source organism: Rhazya stricta (assembly GCA_001752375.1). NCBI lineage: Eukaryota > Viridiplantae > Streptophyta > Magnoliopsida > Gentianales > Apocynaceae > Rhazya > Rhazya stricta. Next base: position 581,548 of record MEJB01000067.1, read on the forward strand.
GATGGAGTGGGAACTGGTTTTCGAGCGAAAGGAAATGGAATGTTTTTACTATAAGTGAATTTTGAAGGGAATGTTTTGTAAAGGAATTTTGAAAAGGGAATGTTTGGAAAGTAGTTTTTATTTAAAGGCAAAATTTTATAATTTCATGACATGTAGGACAAGTTCATGCATTCATGTATGAGGTTACTTACTGGGCTTTTTAGCTCATTTCTTTTCGTATGTGTTATTTCAGATGATATGTAACCAGATGGGGYGAGGAGGTCACTWSTGGGCGAGCTATGATACCCGGGAACTTGTTTCRAACTTATTTTATGTAATAAGATGATTTTATTATTTTTGAATGGTTTAAATTCTTGAAGCTTCCGCTGWCTTCATTTTTAAATAAATGCTGAGTTTTAAATGATAGTTGATTATTTGCGATTGGAATGACGTAACATTCTCGGGGAGGATTACTTACCCGGAGTCCTGTATGTAAACGGGTTCTTACTTAAGTTGCGAAGTGGACTCCTTCAATCGATCTCAACGTAAGGCCTCGAAATGACCTAGTTGATTACATAAAGAGAATCTACTTACCTCAATCATCCCAACTTAGGTATTATGTATTTAATCCAAAAATGTCCTTTATTAATTTATAAATTCATATTTACTTCTCATATTATCGAATATCACGTTTTAAGTTACAATTCAACTCCTTCGCTCGAGTATAAATTAATCTATATTCTCTTGYCAATTCGCTTCAGGGTATAATTATGTACAGGTCATACAATTTAATATTAAGTGTTAGCGTTTTCACCTTTAAATTCACGATATCCAGTTCCCACTCCTTGCCGTGCGTGAGGTCGCCCGTCCTCCGCTTGCTGAGATCTCTGACCACTTGTTCACTACACAATGGGTTGCCCAGATCTGCGTGACTGGAGCTGTTGGTTTCCAGTTTGTCGGATAGGTGCTCGTTGTCGCTGCTGGGCGTGCCGCGGCGAGTCACGTCAMGCAGAGGCGCGCAATCTATGTGCACCAAAACCTTCTGCTGCGACACCATCACCAATGGCCTCTGAACTAGAAGAGATCCCGTCCTCCGAGCCATCAACAAGGCCGAGTTTATTTGCTGAGACAATATTCTCGGTTCTAGCAGAATGGAATCTCCATGCCAAACAGTCGCCTTTGCTCGCCGACTCACTCCCATCGCCGACCAGACGCTATTGTGGGCGACGCCGTCGCCAGATCTGCCGCCGCTGTGTTTTTCTCCCTTTGCTCAACGGATTTTTCCCCTCGAACTGAAGCTAAAACCTTGCAGTTGGCCATCGTTTTTGCTCTCTGCCCTTGCTGCTCACGTCGTTGGTTGTCCCTCGCCGTCAACCAGACGCCGGCAGCTTGAGCAGAAACTGGTTTCTTTGCCGGGACAGCGTCGGAGCAGAGCCCAGCAGTGCTCAACGCTAGGAGGTACTCTATTCGTGCGCCAAGGATCTGCTCCTAGTGCAGCCCAGCAGTGCCAGCGCCAAGCTTGCCCAGCCAGGCACCCAGTGCTAGTGCCAAGCTCCCAGGCGCTCAACGCCCGACGCCCAACGCCCAGGCACACCGACACCCAGGGCCGTCGTGTGCGTCACTTAGATACCATAACTGTAACACCCCCAGATTAGAAACTTATCCTAACCCGAAAATATTACATCATTTCACTCGAAAATATTCAACTACATTTAATACTCAACATTTATTCAAAAATGAAGACAAHGGAAGCCTCAACAATTTCAAACATTCAAAAATAATATAATTATCTCATTACATAAAATAAGTTGAAAACCCTTTCCCGGGTATCATAGCTTGCCCACAAGCGATCTCCTTGCCCCATCTGGTTACACATCATCTGAAATGAAACATAAGAAAAAGAAATGAGCTAAAAAGCCCGGTAAGTAAGCTCATGCATGAATGCATGAACATGTCCTACATGTCGTGAAATTTTAAGGTTTCGCCTTTTAAATAAAAACCTTTTCAAACATTCCCTTTTCAAAATTCCTTTACAAAACATTCCCTTCAAAATTCACTTGCAGTAAAAACTTTCTATTTCCTTTCGCTTGTGAGCTCACTAGAGTATAATGCCTAGCCATTAGACTGTAGTGGGCCATTTGTTCTTTGGAACCCGATTACATTCTCTTCCTTTACTTTTCCTTTTTCTCTTGACCTCCCAGAGGTGAACCATTACCTCCCTCCCAGAGGATCGGTTCGGTGCGCCGGTCCCCCACGCCCCATTTCCCACTCACATCCTTTATGGCTAGGTCTACACTCCTTTCCAAAAACTTTAACATGTTTTTAAAACATAACATTTTCCTTTAAAATTTCATTTCCTAAACCATTCACCTTCTAAATGTGTGAAAGGCTCATGCTAAATGTGATGTGGAATTCTAACTACATGCTCATGACATGAAATACGTACAACCTTATAATATAACATTTGATAAATAAAACAAGATAAAACATATAATAGCATTTCATTTGACAATACAAGATATGAACACATTAACATTCTATACACTTACACACACATCATCATACAATCCCATACACAACATATTCGAGCAACCAAAACAGTTCAATTACATTCATTCATAACATAAATGAGATGTGAGGATTACTTACTCGGAGTCCTGTACGTAAACGGGTTCTTACTTAAGTTGTGAAGTGGACTCCTTCGATCGATCTCAACGTAAGGCCTCGAAATGACCTAGTTGATTACAGAAGGAGGGTCTACTTAGTTCGATCGTCTTAATGTAAGTATTATGTGTTTGATCCAAAAATGTCCTTTATACATTTATAAATCCATTCTTAGTTTCCACATTACCAATTATCATGTCTTTTTAATGTTACAATTTAACTCCTTAGCTCGGGTATAAATCTAGTCTATATTCTCTCATTAATTCACTTCAGGGTATAGTTATGTACAAGTCATAAATTTAATGTCAAGTGTTAACATTTTCAC
>MEJB01000067.1:584617-601438 GCA_001752375.1 Rhazya stricta
GTCCATGCTGCCCCTGGGGCCGTCGTGGCCTAAGCGGTCCGGCCGGGTCACTCAGGCTTGCTGGGCACGGCCCCTGGCGCGCTTGGCCAAAAAAACTGGGCCCCCCACCTGGGCCTTGCCGCACTGGGCCGTCCTGTAAACTACTGAGTGTCCGGGCCGTTTCTTGGCCAAACAAACCAATGCTAAAGTTCGTCCGACTTCCGGAGAAACTCCAGCAGGAAAGGAAAGCGTCGAGCGCGATCAGGCCCCATGTGCGCTTTGCGAAGAGTATTGTGTGGCAACAGACTACCCGAAGCAATGTTCGCGTGAAGCAAAGACTTCCCCTTTTCCCGGCCCGACTGCAACTTCCTGGAGATCTAGTCCTATCTAACCGAGTGACGGCGACCAAGCTCTGTATTCCGGAAGCATCCTTCTAGCGGTGCTGCTGCTGAGATCTGATGGCTAAGATGGAAACATTAGTGGAGTTGGCGTTCGTGTCCAAGTCCCAAGAAAATTGCGGTTTCGAAGGCATGGTCAAGGCAAGTCACTAGCCGGGCACAGGAACGATGACCGCTAATTATAGACCGGACTGCAAGAAAAAAGCCTGCGATGCGACGAGCAGAAACTAATCGACCAAGCCAAAGAAGAAGGAAGATAGGGAACAACAACAGGAACGAACAGAATCTCAAGGCCGAGATGACCGAATCAACCAACAGAATAAAACAGATCAAGCAACATGGAAGTCCACCGCGGTCGCTCAGGCGGAGCACCGTGGCCTCCGCCTAGTCGAGTACGCGTCCGTTCGTGCCTGCGAGCGACTCCGAAAAATCCTGGTGGGCGGCAAAGAGGCCTGCCAAGGCATGCAGCGACGAGCGGCAAGCCAACTAACAGGGGGTCCGGCAAGGCGGCCGCAAGGAAGAAGAAGAAGAAGAGAAGGCGGCGGCGGGAGGAAGAAGAAGATAGTTTCTAGGGTTTTTCTTTTTCTTTTTTTTCTTTTTCTTTCTTTTTATTTTCTTATATATTTTCTTTTCTTTTCTTTCCTTTTTTTTAATTTTGGACCGTAACCTGAATCCTTCGGGCTTTTCCTATCCAAATTTAACCCAAAATCCGTAAATTTAATATAACTGGCTTCCTTTTGATAAAAAATTCAACTTCCGACTAATAAACGAATAGGCCCACGAATTGAGTCTTTAACCAAACGATAACTCTTATTCGACACGGACAATATTTTCACACCTATTAAACGTATGATTTAAAAATATTAATCATATATACAGTGTCCAACCCTAGTTGGCACACAAAATTTCACGAGATCAACCCAGAGGAGATGTGTGCAGGAGCTACCTGAATGCATGTTCGCTTCGAGCAGAAGACTCCCTTTCTGGCCGGCGTCAACTCCATAGATCTGGTCTCTTCCTGACCGAGCGACGGCGAACCAAGCTGCTGTTAGTTCGGAAGCTCTCTTCTGGTTGGCATCGGCTAAGATCTGATGGCAAGATGGAAGACACTAGCAGATGGACGTGTCAAGTCCAAGAAATTGCGTGTTCCAAGGCATGGTCGAGYAGGTGACTCGATGGCGGTACAGTGAATAATGACCGCTACGTATAGACCGAGGAACCACGAAAAAGAGCTGCGATTCTTCAAGCAGACCAGATCGGCCAAGCTGCAAAAGAGAGGAGATAGTGGACAACAACAGGACGAACAGATCTGGGGCCGAGATAACCAAATCGAACAACAGATGAACAGATCAGGCAACATGGAAGTCCACCGCCGTTGCTCAGCGAGCAGCAGTGGTCTCAGCCTGGCCGAGTCGCGTCTGTTCGTGCTGCGAACATTTCTGAAATCCGATGCGATGAGCAGCTTGCCAATCGCACGCAGCGACGAGCGGTGGCCACTACAGGTGTCGGCAGTGGCGGCGGCAAAAAGAGAAGAAGAAGAGGTAGCGAGTAGGGTTTGGGCTGCGGCGGGAGGAAGAAGAAGATAGTTTCTAGGGTTTTTCTTTTTTTTCTTTTTCTTTCTTTTTATTTTCTTATATATTTTCTTTCCTTTTTATACTTTTTTTAAATATTTTGGACCGCAACCCGAACCCTTCCGACTTTTCCTATCGAAATTTAATCCAAAATTCGTAAATTTAATATAACGGGCTTCCTTTTGATAAAAAACCCAATTTTCRACTAATAAATAAATAGGCCCACGAATTGAGCCTTTAACCAAACGATAACTCTTATTCGACACAGATAATATTTCAACACCTATTAAACGTACGATTTAAAAATATTAATCACATATACAGTGTCCAACCCTAGTTGGCACACAAAATTTCACGGGATCAACCAAAGATTCGTAAATGTAAAATTCGGGATGTTACAATATCCTACCCATAAAATAAATTTCGTCCTCGAAATTTAGAGTTCACTAAAGGTTTGTGGGTACCTTGTACGCATCTCGTTTGTCTCTTTTCTAGGTTGCCTCTTGAGGGCCATATCAATAATAGCTGGATCACAAATCAATCTTAGAAAAATATTTAGCACCTGAAGTTGATCAACGGATCATCAATCCTAGACAATGGGTGCCTATTCGTTATCGTCACCTCGTCTAATTCTATATAATCTATATATAACCTCATAGATCCGTTATTCTTCTTCACAAATAATACCTGCGCAAYCCAGGGTGAAAACTAGGTACATGATCATTAATTCCATTAGTATGGCTAGTTTTCCAACTAAACCTCAAAATATTCTTGAAATATTAAAAGAATACTAGATACCCAGTGGTATTTTAACTTTCTCGCCATAGTTCACCTTTTGGCCTTTTATAATTCTAGAAGATCCATAAACCCTATTTTATATATTGATAAGCTTACATACATCATCACTTCTTGAATTGCGCTAGATCCAACCTACCATCTTTATTCCAATGAATTCCAATTCCTTTCCTCAAAACATCTTAATCTCCTCAATTACAATTAAAATCAAATCAACTTCTTAAAGAAGAAATTTTAACAATCTCCAAACAAAATAGAAATTCAACCAATGATCTTCTCATCAAAAGCCAAAACCATCAAAAGTCAAAATCGAAACCTTATAGTCCGAATTCAAATCACAAATTTGTTTTTAATTCCTTTCAGCATCTTGGCATCAAAACCACATACCATTTACCTCTCCAAAAATTACTTTACTTAAATAACTATCCCAATCCAAAGTTAAGCCTATTCAAATCGACCAAAAACTCTTTGAGTATTGTCAAAAGAAATTTAATACCTTACTTATCAAAGATTTTCCATCCAACCTAGCTAATCACCTTATTATCAAACAATATTTACTTTAATCRAGACTTCTAAATCAAGTGAGAGGAGTCTGACATCCTAAGTATTCAAACAATATTTTAACATAGATTCCGTATCCCAATTCCTAACAAGAGATTTCCTTCAGAGACTTTATTCTAAAAACACCGTAAGTATCACTTTTCCTTACTTTATTCTACAAACACTTTTTCCTAAAGTTGGCATCAAATTATATTCGTTACACTTTTAATTTCATTTCGTGGATAGGTGAGAACGACATTTACGATTTCATTTAGGTATTGCAAATGAAACGCAATGCCTCTTGGCTAAGTGAATCTTCAAAATTCCAAACATTCTACATCATTCCCAATTCAAAGCAAAATTAAGATATAACACAATACTTAACATTCAACTCTTTCAAGAATTTACATCAAAATAGAAACTTAGCACTTAACATCCAACTCATTCAAGAATTTAAATGAAAATACAATCTTACCAGATGGTCCAGGAAAGGAAGCTCGTGGCATGGCTTGATACCCATATACTTCTCAAAAATTTTAAGTCTTTCTCTTATCAAGTCTATAGAATCGTTTTTAAAACTCTAAGCTCTGATACCATAACTGTAACATCCCCAGATTAGGAACCTTATCCTAACTCGAAAATGTTACATCATTCCACTCGGAAATATTCAACTACATTTAAAACTCAACATTTATTCAAAAATGAAAACAGCAGAAGGCTTAGTAATTTCAAACAGTCAAAAATAATATAATTATCTCATTACATAAAATAAGTTGAAAACCAGTTCTCGGGTATCATAGCTCACCCACAAGCGACCTCCTCACCCCATCTATTTACACATCATCTGAAATGAAACATAAGAGAAAGAAATGAGCTAAAAAGCCCAGTAAGTAAGCTCATGCATGAATACATGAACATGTCCTACATGTCATGAAATTTTAAGGTTTCGCCTTTTAAATAAAAACCTTTTCAAAGATTCCCTTTTCAAAATTCCTTTACAAAACATTCCCTTCAAAATTCACTTGCAGTAAAAACTTTCCATTTCCTTTCGTTCGTGAGCTCATTAGAGTGTAACGCCTAGCCATTAGGCTGCAGTAGGCCATTTGTTCTTTGGAACCCGATTACATTCTCTTCCTTTACTTTTCCTTTTTCTCTTCACCTCCCAAAGGGTCGGTTCGAGTGCGCCGGTCCCCCACGCCCCATTTCCCACTCACATCCTTCATGGCTAAGTTTACACTCCTTTGCAAAAATGTTTCTGTCGACTTCCGGCGATTGGCTGACGGCAAGGAACAATTGGCAACGCGGCAGCAAGAACAAAGGGCCAAATCGACAGCCAACTACAAGGTTTTAGTTTCAGTTCGAAGAGAAAATCCATCGAGCAGAGGGAGAAAAACACAGCAGCTGCAGATCTGGCGACTGCATCACGCAGATCGATCGCTTCTACAAAGATGCAAAAATAACGACGATGGGCCTAGCAACAGTGTCACATAAATCCGGTCACTCTTACAGAGAAGGAAAGGATGGCGGCAGATCTGGCAACAGTGTCACACAGATTGGTCGTTCCTATAGCGGCGGCAGATCTGGCGATAGTGTCGCACAGATCGGTCGTTCCTACAGAGAAAGAAAAATAACGACGACGGGCCTGGCAATGGTGTCGCACAGGTCAGGTCACTCTTACAAAGAAAGAGAGGAGGAAGATGACTTACCGGATCTGGCAGGCGCGGTTGCTCTGGCCGAATGTCTGCAAGTCAGCTGAGCGGCGCAGAGCGACTGTTGGGCTGGCGCTGCGACTGCACGAGAGACGGCAACGCCTCTAGATGAGCAGCGACAGTAGCGATGGCGCGTATCACTGATCGAACTGCGATCGGTGGTGGTGTCGACAGAGGAACGAAGAGAAGAGAGAAGGAGAAGCTGGGAAAGAGTCGCGACGAGCAGCGTCGTGTCAGGCAGAGGGAAAGCGGCACGGTGGCGGCAGCAGTTGCGGGAGGAAAAAGTTGAAGGGTTCCTTTAGGGTTTTTCTTTTTCTTTTCTTTTCTTTTCTTTCTTTTTCGAAATAAGTTCCCGAGTATCGTAGCTCGCCCCCAAGTGACCTCCTCGCCCCATCTAATTAGATATTATCGGAAATGACACATGAGAAAAGGAATGAGCTAAAAAGCCCAGTAAGTAACCTCAATGCATGAATGCACCAACCTATCCTACATGTCATGAAATTATAAAATTTCGCCTTTAAGTAAAAATTACTTTCCAAACATTCCTTTTCTTTCAAAATCTCATTACAAAACATTTCCTTCAAAATTCATTTACAGTAAAACATTTCCATTTCCTTTCATTCGTGAGCTCACTAGAGTGTAATGCCTAGCCCTTAGGCTACAATGGGCCATTTGTTCTTTGGAACCCGATTACATTCTCTTCCTTTACTTTTCCTTTTTCTCTTCACCTCCCAGAGGTGAATCATTACCTACCTCCAAGAGGGTCGGTTCGGGTGCGCCGGTCCCCCACGCCCCATTTCCTATTCACATCCTTCATGGCTAGGTTTACACTCCTTTCTAAAAATTTTAACATTTTCAAAACTTCACCTTTTCCTTTAAAATTTCATTTCCTAAACCCTTCACCTTCTAAGTGTGTGAATGGCTCATGCCAAATGTGATGTAAAATTTTGACTACATGCTCATGACATGAAATGCTTACATTCGTATATAACATAACATTCAACAAATAGTACAAAACATGAATCATAATAGCATATCATTTGACATAAAAGTGCTACAGGATACGAACACATTAACATTCCTCACAATTATACACACGTCATCATACAATCCCATATACAACATATTCGAGCAACCAAAACAGTTCCATTAAATTCATTCAAAGCATTAATGAAATGTGAGGATTACTTACCCGAAGTCCTGTACATAAACGGGTTCTTACTTAAAGTACGAAGTGGACTCCTTCGATCAATTTCAGCGTAAGGCCTTGAAATGACCTTTAAGTTCACGATGTCCAAATGTCTCGCGAATGGCAATGCATCCTCGGGCGTGCGATCAGGCGGCGCGTGCAACTGGGAGCTTGGGCGTCAGTGCGCCTGGGCATGGGTGCCTGGGCGTCAGGCGCCTGAGCTTCGGGGGGCCTGAGCATCGGTCGCTGGGCGCCTGTGCTTGCTGGGCGCTGGGTGCCTAGTACTGCTGGGCACTGGGCACCTGGTGCTGCTGGGCACGAGGCGTCTGGTACTGCTGAGTACCGGGCCCGTTCTTGGCCAAATTTAATGGCGATATACAGCTATGATACTCGGGAACTAATTTTCGAATCGATTTATGTAATAAGATATATTATTTTTGAATGGTTTAAATTATTGAGGCTTCCGTTGTCTTCATTTTTAAATAAATGTTGAGTTTTATATGATAATTGATTATTTGCGAGTGGAATGACGTAACATTCTCGGGTTAGGATAAGGTTCCTAATCTGGGGGTGTTACATTATTTGGAACCCGATTCCATTCCTACCGGTAGAACCGTAAAACAGTTAACATTAAAAAAAAAAAGTTTTATTTCCATTCTTCCAACTCCAAGGAGGTGAACATCCTATTCTTACCTACCCTCCAAGAGGGTGAGGTCGGGTGCGCCGGTCCCCCACGCCCCATTTCCCACTCACATCTTTTGTAGGTAGGTTTACACTCCTTTCCGAAAACTTCAACATTTTCAAAACTTTAACATTTTCCTTTAAAATTTCATTTTCTAAGCCATTTACCTTCTAAGTGTGTGAATGGCTCCTGCCAAATGTGATGTAGAATTCTAACTACATGCCCATGATATGAAATGCATATAACCTTCTATAACATAACATTCGATAATTAGTACAAGATATGGAACATGATGACATATTATTTGACATAAAAGTGCTACAGGATACGAACACATTAACATTCCTCACAATTATACACACATCATCATACAATCCCATACACAACATATTCGAGCAACCAAAATAGTTCAATCACATTTATTCATAACATTAATGAGATGTGAGGATTACTTACTCGGAGTCCTTTACGTTAACGGGTTCTTACTTATGTTGTGAAGTGAACTCTTTCAACCGATCTTAACGTAAGCTCTCAAAATGACCTAGTTGATTCCAAAAAGAGAGTCTACTTAGTTCGATCGTCCCAACTTAGGTATTATCAGTTTAATCCAAAAATATCCTTTATTAATTATTAATCCATTCTTAGTTGTTACATTATCAGTTATCATGTCTTTTTAAGGTTACAATTTAAATTCCTTAACTCCAGTATAAATCTAGCTATATTCTCTCATCAATTCACTTTAGAGTATAATTATATACAAGTTATAAAATTTCAATATCATGTGTTAACATTTTCAACTTTAAGTTCACGATATCCAAATGTCTCGGAAATGGCAATAGGTCACTGGGCGTGCGCTCAAGTGGCCCGCGTGCTAGAGTCTGGGCATCGGTGCGCCTGGGCGTCAGGAGCCTGGGCGCGCGCTGGGCCCCTGTCCTTGCTGGGCACTGGGCGCCTGGTGGTGCTGGACACTGGGCGCCTGGTGTTGCTGGGCACTGGGCATCTGGTACTGCTGAGTACCGGGCCCCTTCTTGGCCAAACAAACAGCAGCAATGTTTCTGGTCGACTTCTGGCGAACTCCGACGGCAAGGGGAAACCGTCGAGCAGCGATCAGAGGAGATGTGTGCAGCAGCTACCTGAATGCATGTTCGCTTCGAGCAGAGGAGAGGGAGAAGACCAAGGTCGGGGTGCGCGACAGAATGTCCGAGCGGCGACGAGACTCGCGGATCTGGCGAGCAGCAGCTGCGCGCGTGGACCAGGCGAGCAGATAGGCAGAGTGCTTCGTCTCGAGTGGCTATAGGTTTTGGCGGACTCGGATCGCGCGCCTCTGTCGTGCCGCGACTCGCCGCAGCTTGACCAGCAGCGGCGACGAGCAGTAGACAAGGACAGACGACTAGCCGGCAAGCTGGAAACCAGTAGCTCCAGTCGCGCAGATCTGGCAACCCGTTGCGTCACGAACAGGTGGTCAGCGATCTCGGCAAGCGCAGGACAGGCGACCTCAGGCACGGCGAGGAACCGAGCCGTGGATCGCGCGGCCAGGCTGTGTCACGGGGCTTGGTTCTGGACGATCTCAAGCACGGCGATGGAGATGGCAACTGAGCGATGGCTGATCTGCAAGGAACGGCCGCGTGAATAGGAAGAACCCCGATCAACGGGCAGCGATAGTCCTAGACGGCGGAGGCGAGAAGAGAAGAAGAAGAGGCGGCGGCGGCGGGAGGAAGAAGATGAAGGGTTTTTCTAGGGTTTCTTTTTTTTTTCTTTTTCTTTTCTCTTCTTTTTTCTTTCTTTTTATTTTCTTATATTTTCTTTTCTTTTATCTTTTCTTTTTTTTTTATATTTTGGGCCGTAATCCGAACCCTTCGGGCCTTCCCATCCAAATTTAACCCAAAATCCGTAAATTTAACATAACGGGCTTCCTTTCGATAAAAAGCCTAACTTCCGACTAACAATAAATAGGCCTACGAGTCGAGCTTTTAACCAATAAAAATTTCTATTCGACACGGACAATATTTTCGCACCTATTAAACGTACGATTTAAAAATATTAACCACATATAAAATATCCAACCTTAATTGGTACACAATTTCACAAGATCAAACAAAAATTCATAAAAGTAAAATTTGGGGTGTTACAATACCCGACCCCATAAAATAAATTTCGTCCCCAAAATTTAGAGTTTACTAAAGGGTTTTGGGTACCTTGTACGCATCTCCTTTGTCTCTTTTCTATTTTGCATCTTAAGGAATCATATTAATAGTAGCCTAATCATTGATTAATCTTAGAAAATCACCTGAAGTTGATCAATGAATCATTAACCCTAGACAACTGATGCCTATTCGTTATGCTCATCCAATTCTATATAATCTATACATAACCTCATAGATCCATTATTCTTCTTCACGAACGACAACATGCAACTCAGGGTGAAAACTAGGTACATGATCATTAATTCTATTACTATGACTAGTTTTCCAAAHCTCAAAATATTCTTGAAATATTAAAAGAATACTAAATACTCAATCGTATTTTAACTTTTCCCGCAATAACTCACATTTTGGCCTTTATAATTCTATAAGATTCATAAACCCTATTTTATATATTGATAAGCTTACATATATCATCACTTCATAAATTGTGCTAGACCTAACCTAACATATTTATTCCTATGAATTCTAATTCCTTTCCTCAAAACATCTTAATCTCCTCAATTACAATTAAAATCAGATCAACCTCTTAAAGAAGAAATTTTTACAATCTCCAAACAAAATAGAAATTCACTATAGAAATTCAATTCAATGATCTCCTCATCAAAAGCCAAAATCGTCAAAAATCAAAATCGAAACCTTATAGTCCAAAATCTAATCACACGTTTGTTCTTAATTCCTTYCAGCATCTTGGAATCAAAATCACATACCATTTACATCTCCTTATGGAAAATACTTTACTTAAATAACTATCCCAACCGAAGTTAAACCTATTCAAATCGACAAAAAAAAACTCCTTGAACATTGTCAAAAGAAATTCAATATCTTACTTATCAAAAATTATCCATCCAACCTAACAATCATCTTATAGTTGCTCAACCTTTACCTAACAAGACAATCTCACATCTTAAGCATTCAAACAATACTTTAACATAGATTCCATATCCCCATTCCTAACAAGAGATTTCCTTCTACAAACACCTTAAGTATCACATTCCTAGTAAAAGATTTCCTTCAAAAACTTTATTCTACAAACACTTTCTCCTAAATTTGGCATCAAATTAATATTCTTTACTGTTTTAATTTCATCTTGTGGATAGGTGAGAACGACATTTACGACTTCATTTGGGTAACATAGCGGAATGATGTAGCATTCCCAGGTTAGGATAAGGCTCTTAATCTGGGGGTGTTACAGTTATGGTATCAGAGCTTAGAGTTTTAAAAATGATTCTGTAGACTTGATAAGAAAATGATTTATGAAATTTTTGAAAAGTATGTGGGTATCAAGCCATGCCACAAGCCTCCCTCTTTGGACCATCTGGAAGGTTTGTATTTTTATTTAAATTTTCGAATGAGTTAAATGTTAAGTGTTAAGTTGTATTTGGACTTAATTTCTCGAATGAGTTGAATATAAAGTGTTGAGTTTTTATTTTGATTTACATCCTCGAATGAGTTGTATGTTAAGTGTTGATTTTGTATTTTGACTTAAATTTTTGAATGAGTTAGATATTAAGTATTGTGGTATATTTTGATTCTACTTTGAATTTGGGGTAAGGTGAAATGTTTGATTTTGTGATCATGCACTACATCTGTGTATAAGTTCTTACATGATAAATATTTTTTTGGTTTAGTAATGGTTCGTACTACGAGTTCTCAAACCCAAGAAGGGGCTGTTCAGCCCCAGGACGATGGGGCAAGTAGTACCCGTGCCTCACAAGGGACTCCAATGACTATAGAGGCCTTTATGCAGGCAATGACTGCCTTCGGACAGGTTAGTCAGTCGGGGAGGAGCAAAACACGGGAGTACGGAAAGATCTCAGAGTTTAAGAGACTCGCCCCACCGCTATTCTTGGGTACCACTGATCTTGTGAAAGTCGAGAATTGGCTGACAGAGATACAGAGAACCTTCTCTATAATGTTATGCTCGGGGGAAGAGAAGGTTGACCTTGCTGCGTACATGCTCCAAGGGGAGGCGGATGATTGGTGGTTGATGGTTCAACTCCAGCATGAGGGAGACACTAGCCCCTTCACTTGGGAGATGTTTATTGAGGCCTTTAACAATAAATATTTTTCCAAGAGCGTGCGATAGTAGAAGGAACGTGAGTTTGTGAGGTTGGAGCAGGGAAACCGATCTGTTAGTGAGTATGAAGTTGAGTTCGCTCAATTAGTTAAGTTTGCTCCTGATTTGGTTGCTATGGAGGAAAGGAGAGCAAGACGTTTTGAGGACGGACTCAGGCCTCAGATTAAAGTGGCGGTGATTCCTTTTGAGCTTTCTACGTACCGAGAGATTATTAATAAATCTCTCTTGGTAGAAAGGGCTCAAATGTTGAGTAAGGAGGAACTCGAGAGTCAACCCAATGGTGAGGGATTTAGGGACGGTAGTACCAGGAATAGGGATAAGGGTGGCCAGAAGAGGAGATATGACCAAGAGGGTAGACAAGGTAGACAACCGAACAAACAACAGAGGGAGGCTTGCCCCAAATGTGGCAAGGGACATCTAGGTGAGTGTCTTTTTGGCAAGGGGGTGTGCTTCAAGTGTGGAAAACAAGGACATTTTGCTATGGAATGTCCTAGTAGAAGCGGTGGAGTGTGTTTTAACTATAGCAAATCGGGACATTTGGCTAAGGATTGTAAGGAGAAAAGGAAGGATACGCAAGCACGTGTCTTAGTGATGACTAGAAAAGAAGTTGAGGAAGAAGACGATAATATTAATCAAGATTCCCTATAGGAGCCATGCTTCCAAGAGGTAACTTAGGAACGAGGGGGATAGGATGCATAATAACTAGTCATGCTATTTTCTAATAAACTCTAAATTTCGAGGACGAAATTTGTTTTATGGGGTGGAGTATTGTAACACCTCGAAATTTTCCTTTATTAAATTTGTTTGATTTTACATGAAATTGGTATGCCAACTAGGGTTGGACATTTTATGTGCTTAAAATTTTTAAACCGTACGTTTAATAGGTGCGAAAATGTTGTCCATGTCAAATAAGAGTTATCGTCGGCTAAAGGCTCGACTTGTGGGCCTATGTATTAGTTAGTCGAAAGTTGAGTTTTTTATCGAAAGGAAGCCCGTTACATTTAATTTACGAGTTTTGGTTAGATTTGGATGGGAAGGCCAGACGGGTTGAGTTGCGGTCCAAAATAAAATTATAAAAAAAGAGAAAAGAAAATATATAAGAAAATAAAAAGAAAGGAAAAGAAAAAGCAAAAACCCTAAAAGAACCTTTCATCTTCTTCCTCCCCCTCCTGCCGTTGTCGCCGCCGCCGCCTCCGCCGTTTCCCCTCTGCCTGACCCGACGCTGCTCGTCGTGGTTTTTCCTTGCTTGTCCTTCTCTCTTCCTTCCTCCACTGCCGACGCTTGAAGTGGCCACTGTTTGCCACGACTTACTATCGGTCGCCGCACCAGAGCACTCTGCTGCTAGAACGCCGCTCGCAGCGCGCGTCGTGAAGGCTGTCTGCTCGAGTCGCTATGAGAAGAACACGGGAGATCGCCCATTCCTCCCCGAGTCTCTTCTCCGACTTCCCTTTCTTGCTCTCGGACTCGGATTGACRATCTGAGGTTCGCGCCAGCGCCAACCAAGCGCGAAATAGTTCGCTCCTAGATCTGGTAAGCCATCTTTATCTTYTTCTTCTTCCCGGCGTGATCAGATCTGCCTGATCATCCGCCAGATCTGCCACTTTTGTCTTCCATCTCTGTAGGAGCGACCGATCTGTGCGACATCGATGCCAGATCTGCCGCCGTCATCTCCTTCTCTGTGGGAGCGACTAGATCTATGCGACACCGTCATCGGACCTGCCATCTTTAACTGTTTACTGCTTGGTGCAACAAGATCTACGTGATGCCGTAACCAGATCTGCCGTTGCTGTGTTTTCACCCCCTGCTCAACGAATTTTCCCCTCAAAACTGAAGCTAAACCTTTGCAGTTGGCCAAAATCGATTTGACCCTCTGTTCTTGCTGCCCGTGTCGCCGGTTGTCCCTTACCGTCAGCCAGTTGCCGAAAGTCGATAGAAACATTGTTGGTCGGCTAAGCATTTTTGGCCAAGACGAGCAGACAGCAGCAGGACTGGCACTCAGCAGCACCAGATCTGCCCAGTGCCCAGAGGCACCAAGCGCCCAGCACGCGCCTTGGCGCCCGATGTCCAGGCGCACCTATGTCCAGGCGCACCAACGCCCAGGCACCCAGACGCTGTTGCGCATGTCGCTTGAGAGCGCACCCGAGGACCTATTGCCATTCCCGCAACATTTGGATATCGAGAATTTTATGGTGAAAACGCTAAGACTTAATATTAAAATTSTATGACTTGTAAATAATTATGCCCTGAAGCAAATTTATTGGAGAATATAGTTAGATTTATATCGGAGCTAAGGAATATAAATTGTGACATTAAAAGGCGTGATATTTGATAATATGAGAACTAAATATGAATTTATAAATTAATAAATAACATTTTTGGATTAAACACATAGTACCTAAGTTGGGATGTGGGCTCAAGCGACTCGCACAATAGCGTCTGGGCGCCTGGGCGCCTGATGTCTATTGGCGCCTGGTACTGCTGAGTACCGGGCCCTGTCCTTGGCCAAACAAACACTGGCAACGTTTCTGGTCGACTTCTGGCGAATTGCTGCTGCGAACAGAACCTCGTTGGGGAGCAGAACAGCTTTGGCACAAGGTCTGGTCGGCGACGGGAGAGAGCTGGCGAGCAGAGGCAACTGTTTGGCATGGAGATTCCATTCGACTAGAATCGGACATGGTGTCTTAGCAAACAAACTCGGCTTTGTTGATGGCTCAGAGGACGGGATCTCTTCTGGTTCAAAGCCTATCGGCGATGGTTTTCGAATCGATTTATGTAATAATATATATTATTTTTGAATGGTTTAAATTGTTGAGACTTTCGCTATCTTCATTTTTAAATAAATGTTGAGTCTTAAATGATAAATGATTATTTGTAAGTGCAATGATATAACATTCCCGGATTAGGATAAGGTTCCTATTCTTGGGGTGTTACAGTAGGGTATCAGAGCCGAATGATGTAACATTCTCGGGTTAGGATAAGGTTCCTAATCTGGGGGTGTTACAGTAAGTTTGTATTTTGATTTAAATTCTCGAATGAGTTAAATGTTAAGTGTTAAGTTTGTATTTTTATATAAATTCTCGAAGAGTTGAATGTTAAGTATTGTGGTATGTCTTGGTTTTACTTTGAATRGGAGATGATGTAGAATGTTTGGAATTTTGAAGATTCATTTARACAAGAGGCATTATGTTCCATTTGGAATACCTACACGAGATCATAAATGTTATTTCTTACCTATCTACGTTATGAAATTAAAGGGGTATCAAATATAAATTTGATGCCAAATTTGGGAAAAGGTGTTTGTAAAATGAAGTCTCTGAAGGAAATCTTTTTGCTAGGAATGTGATACTTAAGGTGTTTATAGAATAAAGTCTTTGAAGGAAATCTTTCGCTAGGAATGTAATACTTAAGGTGTTTGTAGAATGAAGTCTTTGAAGGAAATCTCTTGTTAGGAATTGGGATACGAAATATATGTTAAAGTATTGTTTGAATGCTTAAGATGTGAGACTGTCTTGTTATGTAAATGTTGAGCAATTATAAGGTGATTGGTTAGGTTGGATGGATAATTTTTGATAAGTAAGGTATTAAATTTCTTTTGACAATGTTCAAAGAGTTGTTGGTTGATTTGAATAGGTCTTTGGTTGGGATAGTTATTTAAGCAAAGTATTTTCATAAGCAGAGGTAAATGATATGTGGTTTTGATTCCAAGATGCTGAAGGAAATTAAGAACAAACTTGTGATTTGATTTCGAACTATAAAGTTTCGATTTTAACTTTTGATGGTCTTGGCTTTTGATGAGAAGATCGTTGTTTTGAATTTGTATTTTGTTTGGAGATTGTAAAAAATTTCTTCTTTAAGAGGTTGATCTGATTTTAATTATAATTGAGGAGATTAAGATGTTTTGATGAAAGAAATTAGAATTCATTAGAATAAATATGGTAGGTTAGATCTAGCGCAATTTAAGAAGTGATGGCATATGTAAGCTTATCAATATATAAAATTAGGTTTATGGATCTTCTAGAATTATAAAAAGCCAAAATGTGAGCTATTGCGGAAAAGTTAAAATATCACTAGGTATCTAGTATTCTTTTAATATTTCAAGAATATTTTTGAGGTTTAGTTGGAAAACTAGTCCTACTAATGGAATTAATGACAATGTACCTAGTTTTCACCATGGGTTGCACATGTATTATTCGCGAAGAAGAATAACGAACCTATGATGTTATATATAGATTATATAGAATTGGACGAGGTGACAATAACGAATAGGCACCTATTGTCTAGCATTGATGATTCGTTGATCAACTTCAGGTGCTAAATATTTTTCTAAGATTGATCTGTGATCAGGCTATTATTGATATGGCTCCTTAAAAGGCAACATAGGAAAGAGACAAACGAGATGCGTACAAGGTACCCACAACCTTTTAGTGAACTCTAAATTTCGAGAACGAAATTTATTTTATAAGGTAGGGTATTGTAACACTCYGAATTTTTCTTTTATGAATTTTTGTTTGATCTCGTGAAATTATATGCCAACTAGGGTTATACATTTTATATGTCATTAATATTTTTAAATCGTACATTTAATTGGTGCGAAAATATTATCCGTGTCGAATAAGAATTATAGTTAATTAAAGGCTCGACTCGTGGGCCTATTTATTTGTTAGTCGAAAGTTGAGCTTTTTATCGAAAGGAAGCCCATTATATTAAATTTACGGATTTTAGGTTAAATTTGGATGGGAAGGCTCGAAGGGTTTAAGGGTTTACGAACCCAAAAATCAAACATTTTCTCAAAAAAAGGAAAAGCAAAAGAAAACAAATATATTCAAGAAAATTAAAAAAGAAAGAAAAAAAAAAGAACAGAAAAAAGCAAAACACCCTCAAGAACTCCATTTTCTTCATCCTCGCTCGCCATTGCAGCCCGCCCAACAGCCTTAACCGCTGCCCACTCCCCCATCTTTTTCTTCTCTTCCGCCCGCCCGCCCTTGCCTCTCCTTCTCCTGCCTACCGATGCCTTCGTCGTGAATTTTCCTTCTCTTCTCTTTCCTCTCTTCCTCTTCCTTTCCTTCTCCTTGGCCGACAACTTTTTCTGAAGTGGCCGCCGCTCCGTCGTTGCGTTTACCGATCGGCAGGGCGGCCGCTCATCGCATAGAAGACACTCTGCCAGTACGTCCCTCTCCACGCACATGCTCGAGGGAATGCGCCGCCGCAGCACCTGCAGCGCGCGACTTCTCTAGAGCGCGGCCAGAATTCTGCTTATCAGATCTATAGTCCACCCCCGTTAGGAAGGAGTTGCGAACGACCAACACCCGCACAGCTTAAGACCTCGCTTGTTGATCCGTCCCCTCTTGGCCGCTTGCTCGTCACCGCCCGCTCCTCGGTCACTCGCCGGCAAGTTCGCTGGTCATGGCCAGCAGAGCACAACACACACGCACAACCCACCACACCCACCACGACTTCCGTAAATCCACAACACACACACAAAACACTAACAACAAGTTCGAAGCAACGCCCACACACAACACCCATCGTCGATGGCTTCGACCAGAAAAGAGAATCTCATCCTTCCGAGCCAATCCAACAAGGCCGAGTAACCGTTTGCCTTGCGACACCATCCTCCGGTTCAGCTGAATGGAAAATCTCCATTCCAAAACATCGCCCTCTGCTTCGCCCACCTCTC
>MEJB01000067.1:614942-651711 GCA_001752375.1 Rhazya stricta
AGCAGCTGCAATTGGAAATTGCGTACGTTGGTAATAGACAGTTAATGCCAAAAACCCTAACCGATTAAATAGACTTATAAGCCAAACCGTTAGCCAATGATTACATGTCCAATCTAGCTGGCACACATTTTACATAAAATCAACGGATTTAGTAAAGGAAAATTCGGGGTGTTACATGTCAAAATGTGGATTCTTTGCAATGTAAACAACTTCCTTTAGACATAGAATTTGATATCTACCTGGAACAATGTTGCAAACCATGGATACATGCAAAGCTATAAAAAAATATCATAAACCACTCATATCTAAATCAATTTTTAGGCTCCTTACAGTAAAAGTACCAATAATCTTCTGGTTATATAGTTAGCATTTATGTAATGACCCGGTTATGAGATGACAAATGGAATTAGCTAAGACTCAAACATATTGAATTAGGATATTCAAGGCTTAAATTTGGATAGGTTTATTATGGTTAGAATAAACCCGGAATATAATCTTGGCTCAATCGAATTTTGAAAACTTTTTTTCTAAAATTTTCGGCTTTGATTTAATTTTAAACATTATTCTATTTTCGACTCTTTTAAACTTTATTGTTTATTAAACTTAATTTTTCTTAAACTTTTTTTAAAGACTTTATGCTATTTTCGTAAAACTATATTATTTTCTCAGTGACCTACTTAGTACTACTTTGTTAAGCCTTCATTATAGTACAGTATCAGTCTAGAACTCTTCACAAAACTTCATGGCAATTCTTGCTTCTCCATAGCCGATTGCTATTCTTCTATTTCAGCCATGTCATCATTCCATTCCTGATGCAATCCCAGACCTTGATCATTCCCATTGCATGTTTAACATTTGTCATGAAAGTTGAGAGAAAGAGTGTGCCATGTGTGGGTAGTAAGTATGCTGTCCAGTTTAGAGCAACTTTTGCTAGATTTGTACGGCTGTTTGCATGGCATGAGCTGTCCGCATGAGAGAAGTGTTTAGCTAGGATAATGACACATAATCTAGGTGATGTGTCAAGCATAGAAAATGGAAGGCTTGAGAGATGGACAGCTGCCCCCTTGGGTGTATACTGCACATGGAAATGTCTCCAAACCACGAAAGAAAACTGCCGATTGTCTCTTTTCTTGCTGCTTAAATTCTTCCCCTTCTCAACTTTGGGAGTTCCACCAAAAGGTTCCATATATAGAGCCTAAATTCTACTTCAAAAGCCACACTAAAATCTGACCAAAATCCCTACCCTTTCACAAGTCAAACATCAACTCTACCCCATTTCAAAACATAGCCAACACTTAACTTTCTAAACCAAATACTCTGCTATCGTTCTGCTCTAATCTTCTGATTTCATTCTCTTTTCACACATTCAGAAGCTTAACTTTTTGCCATTGCTTTGCTGCATTTTCAGGTGTGTAGCAGTTGATTTCTTGGTGAATTAGAAACCCACAGATCTTGGAAAACATTTAGTACAAATTTTGTTCCATTTTCATAAGTACAACTCAAGATATGAGTTGATACAGTATGGTAAATCTGGCTGATTGAATATGAGTTGTATGTTTATCTTCAATTCTGGAATTTATTTGAAAATTTGAAACTCTATGTTAGGAACATGTTGTTACCAGTTTCACTAAAAAAAAACAAAGTATTCTGGAAGATATGCTCAAAATACCACAAGCTATCCATTCATCGATTTCTAAAACCCTGCCATTTTTATCCTAAAATTTTCTAAGGATTCCATATATATATATATATCCACGGCAGAAGAATCGAAATCTGAATCGCTGAAATTACCTTAGGAACTCCAGTGATCTTAGGAACTCCCTTCCTAACATTGATCACTCCAACAGGAAATTAAAATCATAAAACAAGAAATAAAAGATTTAAAAGAAAAATAGAAGCAAGATTCTACTGTTATTCAAATTCTTCTTTCAAAACAGAATGAAAATTCCTCAAGATGAACCATTAGAGCTTCCAAGCCAAATAGAAAATATTGATAAGATTCCTCTAGATTTTCTATTTGTCCTTAGGGAAATTACATCCAGAAATACCTTATTCGAATTACTTTGAAATTCTCTCCTCATTATGTTATAGATACCATTRCATTATTTGATACTGGTACAGATTTGAACTGTATCAAAGATGGTTTAGTACCAAGGAAATTTCGAGAATCTACATGTAACACCCCCAGATTAGGAACCTTATCCTAACCAGGGAATGTTACGTCATTCCATTCGCAAATAATCAACTACATTTAATACTCAACATTCATTCAAAAATAAAGGTAGCGGAAGTCTCAAATAATTTTAAATCATTAAAAGTGAAGACAGCGGAAGCTTCAAGAATTTAAATTATTCGAAAAAAATATATATATATTATTACATAAATCGACTCGAAAATCAGTTCCCGGGTATCATAGCTCGCCCACAAGCGACCTTCTAGCCCCATCTGGTTACACATCATCTGCAAGGAAAAATAAGCAACAGGAATGAGCTAAAAAGCCCAGTAAGTAACCCTCATGCATGAATGCATGAACATATCCTACGTATGAAAATTCAAGTTCCTCCTTTTCAATGAAAAACTTTCCAAAAACATTCCCTTTTTAAAAACTCATTACAAACATTCTCTTTAAAATTCACTTACAATAAAAACTTTCCATTTCCATTTGTTCGTTCGCGAGCTCACTAGAGTGTAAAGCCTAGCCACTAAGATATGCAGTGGGCCATCTTATTTGGAACCCGATTCCATTCCTACCGGTAGAACCGCAAAGCGGTTAAATTTCATTCTTTTAACTTTATACCTACCCTCAAAGAGGGTAGGGTCGGGTGCGTCGGTCCCCCGCGCCCCATTTCCCACTCACACCTTTTGTGGCTAGTATTACACTCCCTTCTTAAACCTTTAACATTTCCAAAACTTTAACTTTTTCCTCAAAATTCCATTTTCTAACCGTTCACTTCCTAAATGCGTGAACGGCACATGCCAAATGAGATGTAAACTTCTAACTACATGCTCATGACATGAAATGCATACGATCTTACATAAGATAATGTTCGATAAATAATACATGATATGAATTCACAACAGCATTCTTTAACATAGAGTACTACTAAATACGAACAATTCAACTTTCGTCACAATTCCACACATCAACATAAAAATTCCACACAACATATATTCCAACAATTAAGAGTATTCATTCCACATATCAATATAAAAATTTCCACACAACACATATTCCAACAGTTAAAAACATTCAGTTTCATTTATTTATAATGATATGAATGAGAGGATCACTTACCCGAAATCCTGTATGTAAACCGGTTCTTACTTAAGTTGGAAGTAAACTCCTCCAATCGATTTCAATGTATGTCCTCGAAATAACCTAGTTGGTTATCCAAAAAGGAAAATCTACTTAGTTCCGATTATCTCAACTTAAGTATTATATGGTTAATCCACAATGTCCTTTATAAATTTATAATTCCAATTTCGTTCTCATAATATTATACATTACGTTTTAAGGGTACAATTCGATTCCTTAGCTCGGGTATAAACCTATCTAACTATGTTCTCTGCGAATTCACGTCAAGGTATATTTATTACAAGTCACACAATTTCAATATTAAGTGTGAGTGTTTCACCTCGAATTCTCAATATTCGGATGTAGAACGGTAATGGATTCCCGAACATACGTCAAGGGACGTGCAAAATGGTTCTGGGCATCTGGGCGTCGATGCGCCTAGGCGCCGGGTGCTAGACATCGGGCGTCGCGCACTGGGTGCGCGCTTAGCGCCTGTGCTTGCTAGGCACCCGGCGTCTGCTGTGTGCCTGGTGCTGCTGGGCGCGGGGCGCCTGGCGTTATGCGCTGGGCAGATCTGGCATGCAGTGCCGGATCTTGCCCTTGGCCGAACTGTCTCAGCCCGCTAGCAACGTTTTCGTCACGGCGACTATCTGACAGCAAGACGATTGGCGATGCAGCAGTAGGAATAGCTGGCGGATCTGGGCAGAAATGGTGGACCAATAGATCGGGTCACGCCGAACAGACAACGGCGACGACAGATCTGGTGCTATTTGCACAGATCGGGTCACATCGGAAAGAAGAAGAAGGAAGAGAAAGACGGCTGGCTTATCGGTAAGAAGAATCGGCGAGCGAGGTTGTCGCAGCAGGTCTCCGGCGTGACGCGATTGACCAGAGGCGACGGCGAGCAGATCTGATCGTTGCAGATCTGATCATTGCTCCGAAAATCGGGTGCTGACGATAAGAACTGCGGGAGCGAAAGGGAAGACCACGACGAGCAGTGTTGGGTCTGGTATAGGGAGGATGGCAGTGGCGGCAGCGGCGGCACGAAGGAGAAGGAGATGAACGATTCCTCAACAGCGAAGGCAAAGTGGCGGCGCTGGCGGCAGGAAGGGAAGAAGGAGATGAACGGTTTCTCAACAGCAACAGGGAGAGTGGCGACGCAGCGGCGGCTGGAAGGGAAGCAGAAGAAGAAGAAGGAGGAGGGGCGGCCAAGGGTTTACTGTTTCTCTTCTTCCTTTTTTTTAATATTTATTTATTTATTTTATTTTATTTTATTTTATTTCATTTGGGCCACAACTCAACCAGTTGGGCTTCCTTATCCAGATCTAACCGAAACCCATAAATTACACACAACGGGCTTCCTTTCGATAAAAGTCCAATCTTCTGACTTAATAAATAAATAGGCTCATAAGCCGAGTCCTTAGTCCACGATTACACGTCCAACCTAGTTGGCATACAAATTTTACGTAAAATCTAACAAATTTAATAAAGGAAAATTTGGGGTGTTACACTATAAATAGTAGATTATCAGCTGCTAACAATTCCAAGCTCTAGGTCAAGTACAAGACTGAAGCTTTTATCATCCATTCGAATATCTCTATAAAAACTCCATTTGTGATAGTTAATGATATCTGTCATCCAGTGATCTTAGGAACTCCCTTCTTAACATTGATCACACCTTATAAGGTAAATTCCGAGTAAATTTCATTTAAGACTAGAAATATTATACTAGTTTTTCATTTCTTAGAAAAACCTCAGACTAAAAATTTAAATCTTATCAAAGCATACTCTGTTCATAAAGATCAGATTAATGCTTTATTGCTTTCCAAATCCTTTGAGCTAAAAGAATTTAAAAACACCATGTTTCATCTAAGGATTGATGAAACACTTCAGACACTTAGCATTCAGTTGAAGATTTCAAAGCTCTAGTCTTCTTTCGAAACAGAGCTTTGTTTTGATCTTCCAAATGCCTTCTGGGCCAGGAAAACAATATATAGTTGATCTTCCTTACTCCTTAGATTTTAATGAAAATATGATCCCTATCAAAGCTTCACCAATTCAGATGAATGCTGAACTAGAACACCATTGCAGGAAAGAAATTCTAGATCTTGAATCCAAAAATCTCATTAGAAAATCTAGATCCCCTTGGAGTTGCACTGCATTTTATGTTAATAAAAATGTCGAAATAGAGCGTGGSACTCCACGATTAGTTATAAATTACGAACCCCTTAATTCTGCTTTGAAATGGATTAGGTATCCCATTCCAAATCAGAAAGATCTTCTATGCCATTTAAATTCTGCTTATACATTCTCTAAATTTGACATAAAATCTAGTTTTTGGCAAATACAAATATCTTAGAGAGATCGTTATAAAACGGCTTTTACAGTTCCATTTGGTCAGTAAGAATGGAATGTAATGACTTTCGGTCTAGAAAATGCCCCTTCTGAATTCCAAAGAA
This sequence comes from Rhazya stricta, assembly GCA_001752375.1. Taxonomy (NCBI): domain Eukaryota; kingdom Viridiplantae; phylum Streptophyta; class Magnoliopsida; order Gentianales; family Apocynaceae; genus Rhazya; species Rhazya stricta. The sequence goes on from MEJB01000067.1 coordinate 620,697, forward strand.
TTATGAATAATATCTTTAATGATTGTTCAAAATTTTGTATTGTATATATTGATGATGTTCTTATATATTCCAAAAYGGTAGATGAACATTTCAAACATCTAAAATCTTTTTTCTATGTTGTAAAGAAAAATGGTTTAGTTGTTTCTAAATCTAAAATGTCAATTTTTTTCAAACAAAGGTACGATTTTTAGGATATTATATTTCTAAAGGTACCATAACACCAGTAGAATGATCGTTGTTATTTGCCTCTAAATTTTCTGATAAAATTACTAATAAAAATCAGTTGTAAAGATTTTTAGGCAGTTTGAATTATGTGGTAGATTTTATCCCCAATATTATTCGGATTGCTAAACCTTTGCATGATCGATTAAAGAAAAATCCTGTCCCTTAGACAGAAGAACACACTGCATTAATTAAGAAAATAAAATCCCTTGTTACTCAAGTATTACTTGTAACACCCGGAATTTCTTCTTATTTGATTTTTTTGATTTTGAGTGAAATTGTGTGCCAACTAGGTTGGAAATTTTATATGTGGTTTATATTCTGTAATCGCACGTTTAATAGGTACGAAAATATTGTCCGTGTCGAATAAGAGTTATTGTTTGGTTAAAAGCTCAACTGTGGGCCTATTTATTAGTTAGTTGGAAGTTGGCTTTTTATCAAAAGGAAGCCCGTTACATTTAATTTATGGGTTTTGGGTTAGATTTGGATTGGAAGGCCCAACGGGTTTGGGTTATGGCTCAAAACAAAAAAAAAAAAAAAAAGAAGAGAAAAGAAAACATATAAGAAAATAAAAAGAAAGAAAAGAAAAGAAAAGAAAAAAAGAAAAAAACTAAAGAAATCCATCTTCTCCTCTTGTGTAAGCCCCATTCACTGTCGTCGCCACCGTGACCCTTCTCCCTCTGCTTAACCCGACGCTGCTTGTGGTGGGTTTTCCTAGCTTCTTCTTCTCTCTTCTCTTCGTTCCTCTGTCGATGCCACAACCGATCGCAGTCTGATCGGTGATACCCTATTGCGCCATGGATCTACCGCTGCTGCTCATCTGGAGACGTTGTCGTCTCTTGTGTAGTCGCAGCGCTAGCCTAAAACAGTCCCTATGTGTCGCTCAGCTGACTCACGGATGTTCGGTAAGAGCAACCACGCCTGCCAGATCTGCCAAAACCTTTGCAATTGGCCATCATTTTGGCTCTCTGTCCTTGCTACTTGCGTCGCCGGTTGTCCCTCGTAGTCAACTAGTTACCGGGAGCTTGAGGAGAAACTGACTTTTGCCAGGACAGTGTCAGACTAGAGCCCAGCAGTGCCTAGCGCCAAGCTTGCCCAGCAGCACCAGGCTCCTGTGCGTGTGCCAAGGCACCCAGTGCCAGTGCCAGGCGCCCAACGCCCAGATGCCGGACGCCCAGGTGCACCGACACCCAGATGCCCAGAGCTGTTGTGCGCATTGCTTGAATGCACGTTTGGGAATCCATTACTGCTCCTGCAACATTTTGATATCGTGAATTTTAAGGTGAAAATGCTAACACTTAATATTGAAATTGTGTGACTTGAAAATAAATATGCCCTGAAGTGAATTTATGGAAGAAGATAGTTAGGTTATACCTGAGCTAAGGAGTCGAATTGTACCCTTAAAACATAGTATTCGATAATATGAGAACTAAATATGGATTTATAAATTTATAAAGGACATTTTTTGGATTAAACATATAATACTTAAGTTGAGATGATTGAACTAAGTAGACCCTCCTTCTGTACTCAACTAGGTCATTCCGAGGCCTTACGTTGAGATCGATTGAAAGAGTCCACTTCGCAACTTAAGTAAGAACCYATTTACGTACAGGACTCCAGGTAAGTAATCCTCCCATCTCATTAACATTATAAATGAATGAAATTATACGCTTTTAATTGCTCTAATATGTTTTATATGAAATTTGATGTTGATGTGTGTAATTGTGAAGCATGTTAATGTGTTTGTATCCAGTAGCACTTTTATGTTAAAGGATATGCTATTATGTTTCATATCTTGTACTATTTGTTGAACGTTATATTATATAAGGTTGTATGTGTTTCATGTCATGAGCATGTAGTTAGAAGTCTACATCACATTTGGCATGAGCCTTTCACACACTTAGAAAATGAAATTTTAAAGGAAAAGGTTAAAGCTTTGAAAATGTTAAAGTTTTTGGAAAGGAGTGTAAACCTAGCCACAAAAGATGTGAATGGAAAATGGGGCGTGGGGGACCGGCGCATCTGACCCTACCCTCTTGGAGGGTAGGTAAGAATGTAATGTTCACCTCCTTGGAGGTGAAAGTATGGAAGTTAAAAGAATGTAATTTTAACCGCTTTGCGGTTCTACCGGTAAGAATGGAATCGGGTTCCAAATAAGATGGCCCACTGCAGAGCTTAGTGGCTAGGCGATACACTCTAGTGAGTTCACGAACGAAAAGAAATGGAATGTTTTACTGTAAGTGAATTTTGAAAGGAATGTTTTGTAAAGAAATTCTGAAAAGGGAATGTTTGGAAAGTTTTTCATTTAAAAGGTGAAACCCTTAAACTTTCACATGTAGGACATGTTCATACATTCATGCATGAGGTTACTTACTGGGCTTTTTAGCTCATTTCTTTTTCTTACGATTCATTGCAGATGATATGTAACTAGATGGGGCGAGGAGGTCGCTTGTGGGCGAGCTATGATACCTGAAAACTGGTTTTCAAAACGATTTATGTAATAAGATAAATATTTCTGAGTGTTTTAAATTCTTGAAGTTTTTGTGATTTTTGTTTTGAATAAATGTTGGGATAGTGAGGATTTGTTAAAATATATGTTTGACTCCTTAGGTATTGTTGAGTTTAAATAGATAGTGGATTATTTTCGAGTGAAATGATGTAATACTCTCAGCTTAGGATGGTTCCTAATCTAGGGGTGTTACATTGCTGATCCCTCTTTGTTTGAAATTGTTGAAACTGATACTTCTGACATTAGTTATGGTGAAATTCTAAAACAAGTATTAAATGGGAAAGAAGCCATTGTCCGATTCACTTATGGAGATTGGAATGAAACCTAGAAATCTTATTCCTCTATTAAAAAGGAAATTCTCAGCATTGTCATGTGCATACAAAAACTTCAAAATGATTTATTAAATCAAAAATTTTTATTACATATAGACTGTAAATCTACAAAACAGGCTTTACAAAAAGATGTTCAAAATCTTGCATCAAAACAAATTTTTGCCCGATGGCAACTTAGATTAAGTATATTTGATTTTGATATTGAGTTTATCAAAGGCAATAAAAATTTATTCCTGATTTCCTTACAAGAGAATTTCTAAAGAATGCCACCTAGAAAATTGAGGGAACAACCTCACCACAAAAATTCCATAAAAAGCCTCTAAAATGCCGACTACATCGAAGAAATCTTGTTATGAAATTTGTCAAGAAGATGACAACGGACCTCAAAATTCYAGTCAGCAATGGTAAGAGGGGAGTAGGTAATCCAAACATACTTAGTCCAGTGCGCCTTGCGGACCCGAGGTTGGAACTTGGGGGATCCTGAGGCTTATAAGTAATGGAGTGCCATATCCTAACGGCTTAAGCTTTGGGATAGCTGGTTCCATTGTCTTATGGTATCAGAGCCAACCCACGTTCGAATCATTATAAGTGCCAATTCGTGGAGGTCACGGGTTCGAAACCCATGCCAGATATTTAAGATCCAGTAAAGCAGTAGAAGACTTCATAGAAATACTAGTAGAAATATCGTAGAGTACGGTATATCAACGCCAGATTTAAACAAATAAGATGGAATTTATACAACAAACAGAATTTATGAAAATAAACCTAAGAGCAGGTACTTAGGATTACGTCATTACAATTGAAGGATCAAATGATCCGACAAGAGGGACAATGGGTAAACCCGTAACAGAGGTTCCTTAGGAACTTGAGGCCAATATATTGTACTCTAGAATATTTAGGTAGTTAAACCAGCCATTCATGAGTTTATATATAGAAAAGATCTACTCTACGACTTTGCTACAGTATTATTGAAGATTTTGAAAAACGGTATATCGGCCTCAAGTTCCTAAGGAACCTCTGTTGTGGGTTTACCCATTGTCCCTGTTGTCGAATCATTTGATCCTTCAATTGTAAGGACGTAATCCTAAGTACCTACTCTTAGGTTTATTTTCATAAATTCTGTTTGTTGCTTAAATTTCGTCTTATTTGTTTAAATCTGTTTGTTCTTATAAACTTTAATTCTTATAGAATTTCAGAATACTCTTTGTATCATTGGATTCCATCTTTACCTTCCTTATTGATTCTTTGACAAATCTATCGCCCTCTTCTGATCCTTAGCGTCCATTTGGTATCAGAGCCATGAGATGTCGTACAGTCTTCTTACTGAGACTATTCAGATCTTGGTAGATCTAGGTAGATCTAATCTTATTTCGTGAGTGTTTTTTGCATAAGACTGCTTTAGAGTAAGCTGAGCAAGGCACGAGACCCGTCAACACGACAGCAAGTTGGTAGCCAGATCTAATTTTGGTCTATCTAGAAATACCTTGAGATGGAGAATCTCTTTAAGAGATCTACTTCATCGAGTAGTTCTGTGTCCAGATCTGCTCCTGAAAATCCTAAGATGATGATAAATTTCGAAGAATTAATTATTGAAGATTTTGAAAAATCAATTGATAATTGGACTATTCCTAGAATTTCTAAAGATCATGTTTATAAATCTGCTTTTAATTTGTTTAAATCTGATTATATTATGAAAATCGAAGAACAAGATATTCAGATGTTTAAACCTTTTAAATCTCTTCATCTTCTTTCTTCTAAATCCCTAAAAAAACACAGATCTAGAAATTACAAGTACCTTCACATAGGACTTGTCCAGATCGGTATCAAACCTCTCACAAAAGAGGGTCTAAATACCTCAATCTTAGCTATTCTTAGAGACACTAGATTTCTAAATTTTCATGATTCCTTATTACGTTCAATCGAGTCTAATCTTTGTACTGGTCCGATTACTTTTGATTGTTATTCAAATTTCACAATATCATTAGAGGTTGCCAACATCCTTAAATCCCTAGTTCTTCAGATCAAGACAATTATCAAATGCTAGAAGGATCTATTCCTATAGCTTTGATGTATAGGGTACATTATAAAGCCATGCAATCTGCCTTTGCAACAAAGGCCAGATGCCAGAGCAAGAAAGGTGAAACCCTTCTGCTCTAAACAGATCTCTCTAGATCTAATTTAGTAATTCCAAAATCCATCCAGTGGAAAAATATCCAACTTCTCGATGAATGGATCTTAGAAGGAGTAACTCCTCCTACAAATTCAGTTCAATCCCCTCCAAACACTGAAATTAGGAATATCAACCAGTTTTCAGATGGTTCTGTAAAACTGAGTTTCCATAGGAAAACTCTAAGTAAAAGGTTCTTAGATCATCATCTTAAACCCAGACCATGCATCTAGGAAGGTTTTCCCGGATCCCATCTGTCATAGATCACCCTAGGAAAAYTGCTTCATTAGCAGATCTTCCCAGGTATTCAACATCGGATATACCTACAACTTCTAGAAATTTCTTTCAAAAAAGCTGATTATTCTTCTAAAATTCCTAAACTGATTTACTCTAAATCCCCTTCTGGTAGTGAACCTCCTAGTCCATCATTTTTTGCTATTACTGAAAATGCCCAACATGAATTAAATATGATTTCAAAATATTTTCAATTAGATAAAAATATGTTACATAGTGATTTTTATTCTAATGAAAATTSTGAAAAAAGAATTTTATTTTTTGAAAAATTCCTTTCTAAAAGAAAACAAATCCAGGAAAAATATTATGATTTTCTTTTTGCAAATAAATTACATATCCTATTTTTTGATTGGTTTGAAATTTAATATATTATTCCAAATAAAATTAAATATCCTTTTTCATCCATTCAGCCAATTACAACTTCGTCTAAGAAAATCCCAAAGTGGCAATCACTTTCTAGCTCTCACAAAATCCAAGCAAATCATGCACCTCTTCTTGGTATAAAAATAGATCATTTAGGAAAAACTGTAAATGCTTTTCCTTACAAAATCCCTTCCGATGATATTCTTCAAAATACTAAAAATAATATTACTCAAAATAATTTTACAGATACACATTTAAACACCATAGGAAAATAACTCGATAGGATTAAAAAATCTCTACCAATGATTTCTGAAAAATTTATTATTTCTGATTCCACTTCTTTGAAAGAAGAAAAGAAATCTCTTAAAAATCCTATTTTCAAACCAATTTCTATTTCTGATTCTAGTGTAAAAACCATTRAGATAATAGAATAGAATTTTCTAGAGCAATCYAGGATCAATTAAGTCGTATAGTATCCTCTGCTTCTAGTAAAATCATTCCTGATTCCACTTCGGAGTCCAATAAGATTAATGTCTCAGAAGAAAATTCTTCTTCAGACACTGATCAAACATTGGAATAAGTGCAGCCAAAACCCACATCCATTCCTAGTATCAATCCCATGACTTGGCAGTCATCCATCATTCATCTTCCAAATTCCCCTATTGCTCCGAATATTACTGTAGCAAAGCCCATTTCCCAATAACATTTCAATGTCTCATTTGTCTATGATTGGAACATAGACAATTTATCTGATTATCAAATAATCAACTTTTTACAGCAGATGACTATGGCAGCAAATGCCTATAAAACCCAGATAGGAACTGAGGATAGAGCTATAGCAGAGCTCCTTATCGCAGGTTTCTCTGGCCAATTAAAAGGTTGGTGGGATTTCTATCTCACTTCTCAACAGCGGCAAGATATCCTTAATGCTATTAAGACCGATGAAGCTTGTAACTTCATCGTGGAAGCCTATTGGTTTAAAAGATAAAAAACATAAGCAACATAAAACTCCAAAAAATTTAAAAGATGTAACATGTTATAAATGTCACAGAAAAGGACATTATAAAAAATACTATAAATTTTCTAAAAAAATTAAATGAACTTCATTTAGATCCAGATATTTATGAAAAAATTGCAAATGTTCTTGTTGATTCAGATTCTAATTCTTCGACAAAATCCTCATGTTTTGAAGAAGCCCTCCAGGTTGATGAAATTYACACTTCATCGTCTTCTGAGACTTYCGATTCTTCTAAATACTCTATAAATGTTCTTACCAAAGAACAACAAACTCTTTTAGAAAATGTTAAATATATTTCTGATCCCATTTTGCAAAAACAATATTTAGAAAAAATTTTAAGTTCAAATTTTGATGAAAAACCATTTCAAAAACCTTCCATTTTACCATCCACTTCTACAAATACTTATGATTTAACAAATATTCATAAAAAATCTAAAAAGGAATCTTTTGTTTCGATTTCTAGCCTCCAATAGGAAATTAAAATCATTAAACAAGAAATAAAAGATTTAAAAGAAAAACAGAAGCAAGATTTGACTATTATTGAAATTCTTCTTTCAAAACAAAATGAGAATTCCTTTTTAGATTCTGAGAAAAATGAACCAATAGAGCTTCCAAGCCAGATAGAAGATGTTAATAAGATTCCTCTAGATTTTCTATTTGTCCTTAGGGAAATTACACCCCAGAAATACCTTATTTGAATTACCTTGAAATTCTCTCCTGATTATGTTATAGATACCGTTGCATTAGTTGATACTGGTGCAGATTTGAACTCTATCAAAGATGGTTTAGTACCTAGGACATTTCAAGAATCTACAAATAGTAGTTTATCAGCTGCTAACAATTTCAAGCTCAGGTCAAGTACAAGACTGAAGCTTCTATCATCCATTTGAATATTTTTATAAAACCTCCATTTGTGGTAGTTAATGATATTTGTCATCCAGTGATCTTAGGAACTCCCTTCTTAAATTGATCACACCTTGTAAGGTAAATTTTGAGTAAATTTTATTTAAGACTAGAAATACCAGACTAGTTTGTCCTTTCTTAGAAAAACCTCAGACTAAAAATTTAAATCTTATCAAAGCATACTCTGTTCATAAAGATCAGATTAATGCTTTATCACTTTCCAACTCCTTTGAGCTAAAAGAATTTAAAAACACCCTGTTTCATCTAAGGATTGGTGAAACACTTCAGACACCTAGCATTCTAYCAAAGATTTCAAAGCTCCAATCCTCTTTTGAAACAGAGCTTTGTTTTGATCTTCCAAATGCCTTCTAGGCCAGGAAACAACACAGTTGATCTTCTTACTCCTTAGATTTTAATGAAAATATGATCCCTACCAAAGCTCGACTAGTTCAGATGAATGCTGAACTAGAACAGCATTGCAGGAAAGAAATTCTAGATCTTGAATCCAAAAATCTCATTAGAAAATCTAGATCCCCTTGGAGTTGCATTGCATTTTATGTTAATAAAAATGCCAAAATAGATCGTGGCACTCCACGATTAGTTATAAATTACGAACCCCTTAATTCTGCTTTGAAATAGATTAGGTATCCCATTCCAAATCAGAAAGATCTTTTATCTCATTTAAATTCTGCTTATATATTCTCTAAATTTGACTTAAAATCTGGTTTCCGGCAAATACAGATTTTTGAGAAAGATCATTATAAAACGACTTTTATCATTCCATTTGGTCAGTATGAATGGAGTGTAATGCCTTTCGGTCTAAAAAATGCCCCTTTTGAATTTCAAAGAATTATGAATAATATCTTTAATGATTGCTCAAAATTTTGTATTGTATATATTGATGATGTTCTTATATATTCCAAAACGATAGATGAACATTTCAAACATCTAAAAACTTTTTTTATATTACAAAGAAAAATGGTTTAGTTGTTTCTAAATCTAAAATGTACATTTTTCAAACAAAGGTCTGATTTTTAGGACATTATATTTCTAAAGGTACAATAATACCAATCGAAAGATCTTTGTTATATTTCTGGTAGATTTTATCCTCAATATTATTTGGATTGCTAAACCTTTACATGATCGATTAAAGAAAAACCCCTATCCCCTCGATAGAAGAACACACTGCATTAATTAACAAAATAAAATCCCTTGTTACTGAAATTCCTTGTTTGAGTATTGCTAATCCCTCTTTGTTTAAAATTGTTGAAATTGATGTTTCTGACATTGGTTATGGTGGAATTCTAAAACAAGTATTAAATGGGAAAGATGCCATTATCCGATTCACTTCTGGACATTGGAATGAAACCTTGAAATCTTATTCCACTATTAAAAAGGAATTTCTCAACAGTGTGATGTGCATACAAAAATTTCAAAATGATTTATTAAATCAAAAATTTTTATTACGTATAGACTGTAAATTTGCAAAATAGGTTTTACAAAAAGATGTTCAAAATCTTGCATCAAAATAAATTTTTGCCCGATGGCAAGCTATATTAAGTATATTTGGTTTTGATATTGAGTTTATCAAAGGCGATACAAATTCTATTCCTGATTTCCTCACAAGAGATTTTCTACAGAATGCCACCTAGAAAATTGAGAGAACAACCTCCACGTGAGGGAGTGACCACAAAAATCCAAGAAAAAGCCTCCAAAATGCCAACTACATCGAAGAAATCTGGGTATGAAATCTGTCAAGAAGATGACAACGGACCTCAAAATTTCAGTCAGCAATCCAGATCAATTCCAAGCATTTCATCCTTGGCATTGATGGAAACACTTGCAAATTCCAGAGAATTTCAAGAACTTCTCTCCAAATTCTAGACGAGCTCTTTTGACAAGGGCAAGGAGATAGTTCCGGCAAAAAGCCAAAGCCAACACAGTCAGCAAATTGAATCCCAATCCCGGGATACCTCACAACATACCTCCCAGGCGAAAACTGATACCTTAGTTGAGAAATCTACTAAGGCATCATATCCTTTTATTAAAAAATCTCTTTTCCAAAATATTGTTTCTATTGAAAAATCATTTTATGATCCTTCCCCCTTTAAAACTGCCCAAAAACATTTTGGACAGAATTGGTTTTATAAACCAGTTCATCCTTTAAAGACTCCTAATTATTATCAAACTATTTTAGAAATATATGGATAGGTGGAAATCAAACACTTTTCCTTGAAAAAACCCACCAGCATCTGGCATATTCCACATTTAAAATTTTAAATATTTTATCACCGGAATCTTGGGTGAAATGCCAGGGTGAACTTAATCAGGAATTTGAATTCCCAGATACCTATAAAAGTGAACCTTTTTACCAAGAGCCATTTACTTATTGGGAATACCAGCAAGCCTGGTACAATGCTTTCTATATACAGAACCCAAAATCCCAATATACATGGTTAATCTATTTTGATACCCATGTATGTGAAGCCTCATCTTTCCCATTTTGGTTTATCCAATGGTGGGAAATCTTCAGCACAACCGAAGAATGGCTCAACCAAAAATCCTATGTAAAAATAGCTTTTAATACCTTCAAATCCCATTACAAACAAGTTCCAGAAGAATCTTATTTCGGGATGTTACTTTTATTCCATACAAAATTCTATTTACGGTGGGTTCTTTCTTGGTATTTAGAATATAATGCCTCAGTCAAAATCCCCATTGTCCAGCGAAAATTCCAAATCAAATGGTGGACAACCTTCAAAAATTCCACCGTCTTTCCAGGTGCAGTCTATCATCGAGTTCTACCAGCACAGGCAGACTACACAAAAAATCATGGCTTCAGCTATTACTCCAGGCCAGCAAGAATTCCTCACCAAAAAATTTGCAGTGGCAAAATCCCCTGAGGAGATGCAGCAGCTCCTGTTGCAGTATGTCCCATCCTCATCTAAATCCTAGGCGGTGTCATCCATAGATTTGGCTACATTACCAGCATTAGACAAAACTAACCTACTTAGTAAAGCAATAGAAGACTTCGTAGAAATACCAGTAAAAATACCGTAAAATACTGTAGGTAGGTCTCTATAACAGAAATTATTGTAAATATTTTTCAAAATGCACTATGCATTGTAGCACTACACTATACACTGTAGCGCTCTCGATTTTTTGCTATAGCGCTTATAAAAATCATTGTAGAAATACCCCTCCTGATTCCTATATAAGGAGGCCTTTCTCTCATTGTTAGGGGAGGAAAAATTTCGGAACAACAAATTAGGAGTTTCTTCTAATATCAGAAATTCCCTTCCCCTCCTAGTAGAAATCTTCTGAAGATCAGAAGACATTTGTATCAAGATTTTACAAGTAAGTTTTCTCACTTATATTTTCTAATATATAAATTCCATTTTCTATCATTTGTTTTATTCATGCATATGGAAGGCATTGCCTCCTGCCCATTACATATGCATCATTAAATTCCTGTTTATCTGATTTCTTTTCTGTATATAAATTCATGAATGGCTGGTTTAATCGCCTAAATATTCCAGAGGTATATCTTCTTCAAGTTCCTAAGGAACCTCTGTTGCGAGTTTACCCATTGTCCCTCTTGTTCAATCATTTGATCCTTCAATTGTAAGGACGTAATTCTAAGTACCTACTCTTAGGTTTATTTTCATAAATTTTGTTTGTTGTTTAAATTCCCTCTTATTTGTTTAAATCTATTTATTCTTATAAGATTCTTATGGAATTTTAGAATACTCCTTGTATCATTGGATTCCTTCTTTATCTTCCTTATTGATTCTTTGACGAATCTATCGCCATCTTCCGATCCTTAGTGTCCATTTGGTATCATATTGGCCTCAAATTCCAAAGGAACCTCTATTGCAATGCCTTCCATATGCATGAATAAAGCAAATGATAGAAAATAGAATTTATATATTAGAAAATATAAGTAAGAAAACTTACTTATAAAATCTTGATACAAATGTCTTTTGATCTTCACAAGATTTCTGCTAGGAGGGGAAGGGAATTTCTGATATTAGGAGAGACTCCTAATTTGTTGTTCCCAGCACTAAGGATCAGAAGATGGCGATAGATTTGTCAAAGAATCACTAAGGAAGATAAAGAAGGAATCAAATGATACAAGGAGTATTCTAAAATTCTATAAGAATCAAAGTTTGTAAGAACAAACAGATTTATACAAATAAGATGGAATTTATACAACAAACAGAATTTGTGAAAATAAACCTAAAAGTAGGTACTTAGGATTACGTCCTTACAATTAAAGRATCAAATGATCCGACAAGAGGGACAACGAGTAAACTCACAACAAAGATTCCTTAGGAACTTGAGGCTGATACACCGTACTCGAGAATATTTAGGCGATTAAACCAGCCATTCATGAATTTATATACAGAAAAGAAATCAAATAAACAGGCAGATAAACAGGAATTTAATGATGCATATGTAATGGGCAGGAGGCAATGCCTTCCATATACATGAATAAAATAATTGATAGAAAATAGAATTTATATATTAGAAAATATAAGTAATAAAACTTACTTATAAAATCTTGATACAAATGTCTTCTGATCTTCAGAAGGTTTCTACCCGAATGGGAAGAGGATTTATGATATTAGGAGAGAATCCTAATTTGTTGTTCCTAAATTTTTCCTCCCCTGATAATGAGGGAAAGTCTTCCTTATATAGGGATCAAGAGGGGTATTTCTATAGTGATTTTTGTAAGCGCTACAGTAAAAAATCGAGAGTGCTACAATGTACAATGCATTTTGAACAGTATTTACAATAATTTCTGGTGTAGAGACCTATAGTACTCTACGGTATTTTTACTAGAATTTCTACGAAGTTTTCTACTATTTTACTGGAGTAGGTTGGCTTCGTCTAATGCTGGTAATATAGCTGAATCTTCGAATGACACCGCCTAGGATTTCGATGAGGATGGGACATACTGCAACTGGAGCTGCTGCATCTCTTTTGGGGATTTTACGGCTACTGCTAGCTGGGATTTTTAGGTGAGGAAATCTTGCTAGCCCAGAGTGATAGCTAAGCCATGATTTTTTGTGCAGTTTGCCTGTGCTAGCAGAACTCGATAATAGCTTGCACTGGAAAGACGGTGGAATTTTGAAGGCTGTCCACTGTTTGATTTGGAATTTTCACTAGATGATGGGGATTTTGACTGGGGCATTATATTCTAAATACCAGGAAAGAACCCACTGTAAATAGAATTTTGCATGGAATAAAGTTAACATCCTGAAATGGGATTCTTCTGGAACTAGTTTGTAATGGGATTTGAAGGTATTAAAAGTTGTTTTTACATAGGATTTTTAGTTGAGCCATTCTTCGGTTGTGCCGAAAATTTCCCACCATTGGATAAACTAGAATGGGAAAGATGTGACTTCACATACACGAGTATCAAAATAGATTAACCATGGATTTTGGGTTCTGTATATAGAATGCATTGTACTAGGCTTGTTGGTAATCCCAATAAATAAATGGCTCTTGGTAAAAGGGTTTACTTTTACAGGTATCTGGGAATCCAAATTCCTGATTAAGTTCACCCTGGCATTTCACCCAAGATTCAAGTGATAAAATATTTAAAATTTTAAATGTGGAATATGCCGAATGCTGGTGGGTTTTTTCAAGGAAAAAGTCTTTGATTTCCACCGATCCATATATTTCTAAAATAGTTTGATAATAAATAGGAGTTTTTAAAGGATGAACTGGTTTATAAAACCAATTTTGTCCAAAACATTTTTGGGCAGTTTTAAAGGGGGAAGGATCATAAAATGATTTTTCAATAGAAACAATATTTTGGAAAAGAGATTTTTTAATAAAAGGATATGATGCCTTAGTAGATTTCTCAACTAAGGTATCAGTTTTCGCCTGGGAGGTATGTTGTGAGGTATCCCGGGATTGGGATTCAATTTGCTGACTGTGTTGGCTTTGGCTTTTTGCCGGAACTATCTCCTTGCCCTTGTCAAAAGAGCTCGTCTAGAATTTGGAGAGAAGTTCTTGAAATTCTCTGGAATTTGCAAGTGTTTCCATCAACGCTTAGGATAGAATGCTTGGAATTAATCCTKCTTGCTGACTGGAATTTTGAGGTCTGTTGTCATCTTCTTGATAGATTTCATACCAAGATTTCTTCGATATAGTCGGCATTTTGGAGGCTTTTTCTGGGATTTTTGTGGTCATTCCCTCACGTGGAGGTTGTTCTCTCAATTTTTCTAGGTGGCATTCTATAAAAATTCTCTTGCGAGGAAATCAGGAATAGAATTTGTATTCCTTTGATAAACTCAATATCAAAATCAAATATACTTAATATAGCTTACCATCGGGCAAAAATTTGTTTTCATGCAAGAATTTGAACATCTTTTTGTAAAACCTCTTTTGCAGATTTACAATCTATATGTAATTAAATTTTTGATTTAATAAATCATTTTAAAATTTTTGTATGCACATGACAATGCTGAGGATTTCCTTTTTAATAGTGGAATAAGATTTCTGGGTTTCATTCCAATGTCCAGAAGTGAATCGAACAATGGCTTCTTTCCCTATTTAATACTTGTTTTAGAATTCCACCATAACCAATGTCAGAAGCATCAGTTCAACAATTTTAAACAAAGAGAATTAGCAATACTCGAACAAGGAATTTCAATAACAAGGGATTTTATTTTCTTAATTAATGCAATGTGTTCTTCTGTCTAGGGGATAGGGTTTTTCTTTAATCGATCATGCAAAGGTTTAGCAATCCAAATAATATTGGGGATAAAATCTACCACATAATTCAAACTGCCTAAAGATCTTTGCAATTGATTTTTATCAGTAATTTCATCAGGAAATTTAGAGGCAAATAACAACGATCTTTTGATTGGTGTTATTGTACCTTTAGAAATATAATGTCCTAAAAATCGGACCTTTGTTTGGAAAAAATGGACATTTTAGATTTAGAAACAACCAAACCATTTTTCTTTATAACATAGAAAAAAAATTTTAGATGTTGGAAATGTTCATCTTTCGTTTTGGAATATATAAGAACATTATCAATATATACAATACAAAATTTTGCGCAATCATTAAAGATATTATTCATAATTCTTTGGAATTCAAAAGGGGCATTTTTTAGACCGAGAGGCATTACATTCCATTCATAGTGACCAAATGGAACTGTAAAAGCCGTTTTATAACGATCTTTCTCAAAAATCTGTATTTGCCAGAAATAAGATTTCATGTCAAATTTAGAGAATATATATGCAGAATTTAAATGAGATAGAAGATCTTTTTGATTTGGAATGGGATACCTAATCCATTTCAAAGCATAATTAAGGGGTTTGTAATTTATAACTAATCATGGAGTGCCACGCTCTATTTCGACATTTTTATTAACATAAAATGCAGCACAACTCCAAGGAGATCTAGATTTTCTAATGAGATTTTTGGATTCAAGATCTAGAATTTCTTTCCTGCAATGTTGTTCTAGTTCAGCATTCATTTGAACTGGTCGAGCTTTGGTAGGGATCATATTTTCATTAAAATCCGAGTAGTAAGGAAGATCAACTGTGTGTTGTTTCCTGGCCCAGAAGGCATTTGGAAGATTAGAACAAAGCTTTGTTTCGAAAGAAGACTGGAGCTGTGAAATCTTCGACTGAATGCTAAGTGTCTGAAGTGTTTCATCAATCCTTAGATGAAACAGGGTGTTTTTAAATTCTTTTAGCTCAAAGGATTTGGAAAATGATAAAGCATTAATCTGATCTTTATGAACAGAGTATGCTTTGATAAGATTTAAATTTTTGGTTTGAGTTTTTTCTAAGAAAGGAAAAGCTAGTTTAGTATTTCTAGTCTTAAATGAAATTTACTCGGAATTTACCTTATAAGGTATGATCAATGTTAGGAACGGAGTTCCTAAGATCACTAGATGACAGATATCATTAACCACTACAAATGGAGTTTTTATAGAGTTATTCGAATGGATGATAGAAGCTTTAGTCTTGTACTTGACCTGAAGCTTGGAAATGTTAGCAGCTGATAATCTACTATTTGTAGATTCTCGAATTTTCCTAGGTACTAAACCATCTTTGATATAGTTCAAATCTGCACCAACATAAAATAATGCAATGGTATCTATAACATAATCAGGAGAGAATTTCAAAATAATACGAATAAGGTATTTCTGGGATGTAATTTCCCTAATGGCAAATTGAAAATCAAGAGGAATCTTATTAATATTTTCTATCTGGCTTCGAAGCTCGAATGGTTCATCTTTCTTAGAATCATAAGAAGAATTTTCATTTTGTTTCGAAAGAAGAATTTGAATAATAGTAGAATCTTGCTTCTGTTTTTCTTTTAAATCTTTTATTTCTAGTTTAGTGATTTTAATTTCCTGTTGGAGGCTAGAAATCAGAACATAAGATTTGTTTTTAGATTTTTTAAGAATATTTGTTAAATCATAAGTATTTTAGAAGTAGACGGTAAAATGGAAGGTTTTTGAAATGATTTTTAATCAGAAATTGAACTTAGAATTTTTTTTGAATATTGTTTTTGCAAAATGGGATGAAAAATATATTTACCGTTTTCTAAAAGAGTTTATTGTTCTTTCGTAAGAACATTTAGAGACTATTTAGAAGAATAAGAAGTCTCAGAACATGAGGATTTTGTAGAAGAATCGGAATTTGAATCAACAAGAATATTTGCAAATTTTTCRTAAAAATCTAGATTTAAATGAAGTTTATTTAATTTTTTAGAAAATTTATAGTATTTTTAATAATGTCCTTTTTTGTGACATTTATAACATGTTACATCTTTTAAATTTTTTGGAGTTTTATGTTGCTTATGTTTTTTAACATAAGAATTCCTTTTAGAATATTTCCTAGAAGGTTTTTTTTATAAAATTCATCTATTGATTTTGAATAATTTTTATATTTTTTATGATAGGGTTTCTTATGGGATCTAGATGAAGACGGTTTACTATAACTCCCATTGCAATGAGAGGATTTTTTAGGAAGATTCTCAAACTGTCTGCAGAAGTCACCTAACTCCTTTTTAGACTATTTGAGTTTCCATTTAAGGGTTTGTTGAAGCCTAATATCTTGACACAATTTTAGACCTTTTTGATTAATTTGACTAATAAGTTCTCCAAAGGTAAACTGATTGTAAGGAATGATTTTACTATTGGTTTCTTCACGGAGTTTGTTTCTAACTCATTCTCCTAAGAGATGAGGTAGACCTGCAAGGAATTTATCTTTCCAAAAGGGTTGATTACTATGTTCCCTAAGCATAAGCCTAGTTAAGAAAGTATTTTTATAATACTGGAATTCACTGAGTTTTCTGCACCTAAGATTTGATAATAATTCAGCATTTTTATCTTTTATACGTGATGGACCTCCAATGAAATGGAGGAAAATAGAAAGGATCAGTGTGGATACTGCATTTGAAATAGGTTGGCCATTGGCTTCCATGATGAAGTTACCAGCTTTATCAATCTTAACAGCATTAAGGATATCTTGCCGCTGTTGAGAAGTGAGATAGTAATCCCGCTAACCTTTTAATTGGCTAGAGAAACCTGTGATAAGGAGCTCTGCTATAGCGCTATCCTCAGTTCCTATCTGGGTTTTATAGTCATTTGGTACCATAGTCATCTGCTTTAAAAAACTGATGATTTGATAATCAGATAAATTATCTATGTTCCAATCATAGACAGATGAGGCATTGAAATGGTATTGGGAAATGGGCTTTGCTACAGTAATATCTGGAGCAGTAAGGGAATTTGAAAGAGGAATGATGGATGACTGCCAAGTCATGGGATTGATACTAGGAATGG
The DNA here is from genome assembly GCA_001752375.1 of Rhazya stricta. Classification (NCBI taxonomy): domain Eukaryota; kingdom Viridiplantae; phylum Streptophyta; class Magnoliopsida; order Gentianales; family Apocynaceae; genus Rhazya; species Rhazya stricta. The sequence continues at coordinate 638,331 of MEJB01000067.1, forward strand.
ATGTGGGTTTTCGCTGGAATTGTTCCAATGTTTGATCAGTATCTAAAGAAGAATTTTCTTCGAAGAAATTAATCTTATTAGACTCCGAAGTGGAATCAGGAACGATTTTACAAGAAGCAGAGGATACGTCTATACGACTTAATTGATCCTGGATTGCTCTAGAAAATTCTATTTTATGATCTCTAATGGTTTTTACACTAGAATCAGGAATAGAAAATGGTTTGAAAATAGGACTTTTAAGAGATTTCTTTTCTTCTTTCGAAGAAGTGGAATCAGAAATAATAGATTTTTCAGAAATCATTGGTAGAAATTTTTCAATCCTATTGATTTGTTTTCCTATGGTGTTTAAATATGTATTTGTAAAATTACTTTGAGTAATATTATTTTTAGCATTTTGAAGAATATTATTCGGAAGGGGTTTTGTAAGGAAAAGGATATACAGTTTTTCCTAAATGATCTATTTTTATACCAAGAAGAGGTGGATGATTTGCTTGGATTTTGTGAGAGCCAGAAAGTGATTGCCCACTCTGGGATTTTCTTAGATGGAGTTGTAATTGGCTGAATGGATGAAAAAAGATATTTAATTTTATTTTGAATAATATAGTAAATTTCAAACCAATCAAAAAATAGGACATATAATTTATTTGAAATTACAAAATCATAATATTTTTCCTGGATTTGTTTTCTTTCAGAAAGGAATTTTTCAAAAAACCAAATTCGTTTTGCAGAATTTTCATTAGAATAAAAATCACTATGTAACATATTTTTATCTAATTGAAAATCTTTTGAAATTATATTTAATTGATGTTAGGCATTTCCAGTAATAGCAGAAAATGATGGACTAGTAGGTTCACTACTAGAAGGGGATTTAGAGTAAATCGGTTTAGGAATTTCAGAAGAATAATTAGCGTTTTGAAAGGAATTTCTAGAAGTTGTAGGTATATCTGATGTAGAATACCTGGGAAGATCTACTAAGGAAGTAGCTTTCCTAGGGTGATCTATGACCGACGGGATTTGGGAAATCCTTCCTAGATCTATGGTTTGGGTTTCAGATCGATGATCTGAGAACCTTTTACTTGAAGTTTTCCTATGGAAACTCAGTTTTACAGAACCATCTGAAAACTGGTTGATATTCCTAATTTCATTGTCTGGAGAGGATTGAACTGAATTTGTAGAAGGAGTTACTCCTTCTAAGATCCATTCATTGAGAAGTTAGATATCCTTCCACTAGATGGATTTTGGAATTACTAAATTAGATTTACAGAGATCTGTTTGAAGCATAAGAGTTTCACCTTTCTTACTCTGGCATCTAGCCTTTGTTAAAAAGGCATATTTTATGGCTTTATAATGTACCCTGTACATCAAAGCTATAGGAATAGATCCTCCTAGCATTTGATAGTTATGGGTCTTGATCTGAAGGACTAGGGATTTAAGGATGTTGGGATCATCTAATGATGCTGTGAAATTTGGATAACAATCAAAAGTAATCGGACCAGTACAAAGACTAAACTCGATTGAACTTAATAAGGAATCATCAAAATTTAGAAATCTAGTGTCCCTAAGAACAGCAAAGATTGAGGTATTTAGACCCTCTTTTGTGAGAGGTTTGATATCGATMTGGACAAATCCTATGTGAAGGTACTTGTAATTTCTAGATCTGTGTTTTTCTAGGGATTTAGAAGAAAGAAGATGAAGAGATTCAAAAGGTTTAGACATCTGAATATCTTGTCCTTTGAATTTTATAATATAATCAGATTTAAACAAATTCAAAGCAAAATTGTAAACATGATCTTTAGAAATTTTCGAAATAGTCCAATTATTAATTGATTTTTCAAAATCTTCAATAATTAATTCTTCAAAGTTTATCATTATCTTAGGATCTTCAACAGTAGATCTGGACGCAGAGCTACTCGATGAAGTAGGTCTCTTAAAGAGATTCTCCATATCAAGATATTTCTAGATAGACCAAAATTAAATTTGGATACCAACTTGCTGCCGCGTTGATGGGTCTCGTGCCTTCCTTGACTTACCCTAAAGCGGTCTTATGCAAAAATGACTCACCAGATAAGACAAGATCTACCTAGATCTACCAAGATCTAAATAGTCTCAGCAAGAAGACCGTAYGACATCTCATGGCTCTGATACCAAATGGGCACTAAGGATCGGAAGATGGCGATAGATTCGTCAAAGAATCAGTAATTTTATCAGAAAATTTAGAGGCAAATAATAATGATCTTCGGTTGGTGTTATTGTAACTTTAGAAATATAATGTCCTTAAAATTGGACCTTTGTTTGAAAAATGGACATTTTAGATTTAGAAACAACTAAACTATTTTTTCTTTACAACATAGAAAAACGTTTTCAGATGTTTGAAATGTTCATCTATCATTTTGGAATATATAAGAACATCATCAATATATACAATACAAAATTTTGAACAATCACTAAAGATATTATTCACAATTCTTTGGAATTCAGAAGGGGCATTTTTTAGATCGAAAGGCATTACATTCCATTCATACTAACCAAATGGAACTGTAAAAGCCATCGATCTTTCTCAGAAATCTATATTTGCCGAAAGCCAGATTTCATGTCAAATTTTGGTGAATATATAAGCAGAATTTAAACAAGATAGAAGATCTTTCTGATTTGGAATGGGATACCTAATCCATTTCAAAGCTGAATTAAGGGGTTTGTCATTTATAACTAATCGTGGAGTGCCATGCTCTATTTGGGCATTTTTATTAACATAAAATGCAGCGCAATTCCAAGGGGAATCTAGATTTTCTAATGAGATTTTTTGATTCAAGATCTGGAATTTCTTTCTTGCAATGCTGTTCTAGTTCAGCATTCATCTGAACTAGTCTAGCTTTGGTAGCGATCATATTTTCATTAAAATCTGAGGAGAAAGGAAAATCAACTATGTGTTGTTTCCTGGCCCAGAAGGCATTTGGAAGATCAGAACAAAGCTTTGTTTCGAAAGAAGACTGGAGCTGTGAAATCTTCGACTGAATGCTAAGTGTCTGAAGTATTTCATCAATCCTTAGATGAAACAGGGTGTTTTTAAATTCTTTTAGCTCAAAGGATTTGGAAAGTGATAAAGCATTAATCTGATCTTTATCTATCCTATGGATATCTTTCGATTCTTAGTGTTGGATGTTGGTGGGTTTTTTCAAGAAAAAGGTGTTTGATCTCCACCGGTCCACATATTTTTAAAATAGTTTGATAATAAATAGGAGTTTTTAAAGGATGAACTGGCTTATAAAACCAATTCTGTCCAAAAAGTTTTTGGGCAATTTTAAAGAGGGAAGGATTATAAAATGATTTTTCAATAGAAACAATATTTTGGAAAAGAGATTTTTTAATAAAAGGATATGATACCTTAGTAGATTTCTCAACTAAGGTATCCGTTTTTGCCTGGGAGGTACATTGTGAGGTACTCTGGGCTTGGGATTGAATTTGCTRACTGTGTTGGCTTTGACCTTTAGTAGGAAATATCTCCTTGCCCTTGCGAAAGAGCTCCTCTGGAATTTGGAGAGAAGTTCTTGAAAATCACTCACCAGATAAGACTAGATCTATTTTCCTCAAGCTTGAAAGATATCTATTTTTAAAAAAATAATTTTTACTCGCAAAACAAAAAAGGTCGAGTTATCATGAACAAGGTTTTTAAGTTATGAATTTGGTGTGTTTGGATCACTAAGGATATTTCTCGGGATACTTTTTAGGAAATGATTGACAGTAGATTTTCTTAACTAATTAGAATCATAAGTGAGTTCCTTCCAATCTTTCAACTTATCAAAATGTGCGGTTTTTACTTCGTACTCAAGATCACTATTTTCAATCATCGTAAGTTTCTCTGATTTCTTTTTAAACTCTCAAAATATGCTTATTTTAATCAAGAGTACTTTGAGTAGATTTTTCACTCTCGTACGCTTGAAAATGATTTTCAAACAGTTTTTCCCTCAAAAGTATTTCAAAATTCTTTTTCAAAAAGCTTTTTTGGAATCCTTTTTTCAAACTACTCTTGTACAAAAACATTTTCGAATTTTCAAAAAAAAAGAAAAAAACTTATCTGATAAAAAGGCTCGGGGATGATTTTTGATGAACTTGTGATCTCTATTTTCAATTGACAAAAACGGTTTCTTAAAACTTATTATGAGATCACCTTTTSATTGATTGATTGAATTGACAGATCATACTAAGTACACAATTGGCAAGCTCTGACTAACTAGTCGAGCGGGTAAAGTAGTGTGCTTTTCTGTTCTCCACTACGAGTAGCTCTTGAAATTTCGTATGATAGTATTAGAGTAAGTCTACCCTTGGTCAACGATTGGGATGCTTGTGGTGGATTGGGAAAGCATGGGCAGACACTTGCGCCATTAGGCACCCTTGGTTAGGAGGTTTAACGTAGAGCAATTGATTCTTTTTGTGCCCTAGCTAGTGGGTAACCCTGATTGTTGAGAGGTGATTTGTGCCCTAGTTAATGGGTAACCCTAATTGTTAAGAGGTGATAAGGTTGAAAATGGCATACATGCTTATGAGGAGATAAGGCTAGTATTACTAGACCTTACAGAGTTTAATTTTGTAGTAATGGTTCTTGATTGTATGTTTCATTCTAAAATATGTTTTAACTCTATTCTTTTCAAATACATCATCTGGCAAATGCTTTTCAATAGTGATATAGTCTTTATTAAAATCCTGAACATGTGTTTTTTAAATACACAAGGCACACGTGCTGAACTCACTGGGGGTAATACCTGGAATTTTTCCTTTGTTAATTTTTGATTGGTTGTGTGAAATTATGTGCCAATGAGGGTTGGCTAAATTTCTATGTGGTTAATGTTTTAATTGTACATTAATAAGTGCGAAATTATCATGTTGTAGGATTAGGGCCCTTGGTTGGTTAGAGGCGCGACTCGCTGGGCTTATTCGTTTTCATTCGAAAAATTAGATTTTTTTAATCGAAAGAAAGCCTGTTAAATTTAATTTAATGAATTGGATTATTTACGGATGGGAAGGCCGAAAAATTTGGGTTAGGGCCCAAGTTAAAAAAAAAGGAGAAAAACCTAAAAACCCTAAGTCTTTTTCTTTGTCCCCATTGCCGCCGCTGCCACTCCAAGAAAACCCTACCTGCTGCCGCTCCCTCACTCCCAAAAAACCCTACCTGCTGCCGCTCCCTCACTCCCAAAAAACCCTACCCACTGCTGCTCTCTCTCACTCCCAGAAATTCGGCCGCTCACGTCTCTTTTTTCCTTCATCAGCCACTGCCATCCTCTGTTCTCATTGCTGATAACCTTCGTAATCGCTATGTTTCTTCTTCTTCCCTCTTCCTCTTGTCGACGCAGCTTCACTGTCGGAATTTCAAAGTTGTGGCATGGATCTGATCTCCTCTCACGGCACTGTTCAGACATCGGACTTTCGCGTCACCCGTGGAAGGGTCTGCTGCCCAAAACCGAAGCTCGTTGGTACGGTTGCTGCCTGGTGAGACCTCTGTGACGTTGTGTCTGTGTGTCGCTCAGTGACTCACGAACATCTGACCAGGAGGATCCACACACCTGACTGGAGATCATCCAGATCTAGAGTCTCCCGAACCGACCGTCGATTCCTCTGCCTATCGCGCTGCTGTTGCCCACTGCCTGAGCTCGTTGGAGCTGTGAAACATTGTTGCACCACTGCTAGCTCCATCGTCGACCAAGCAGTTCGCTAGAGACGCACGCTATGAGCTTCCAGATCCAGTTACCATCTTCTTCTTCTTCTCTGCAYGACCGGATCTGCATGACACATTCATCGAATCTGTCGTCATTATCTCCTTCTCCTTCTCTGCYCGACTGGCGCAGCTATGATCTGTGCATTAGAACCGTGACTGCTAGGCAAAGGCTCGCCGTGCACCAATCGCTGCTTGGCCGTAACCCTTGCTCTCAGTCATTGCTGCTAAGCTGTTATTGCCGACAGCCGACTATTTTGGCCGAATAACTGAGTTTCGGCCAGGAACAAGGAGCTGTTGGTGCCAGGAGCTTAGTGCCAGCATCGATATCGKCTAGTGCCCAGGCACTCTGCCCCCAGGCGCCCGATGCCCAGGCTATTGTGCGCGCCACTTGAGCGCACGCCCAAGGGACCCATTACCATTCCCGAGACACTTGGACTTTGTGACTTAGAAGGTGAAAACATTATTAATTAACATTGAAATTTATGACCTATTAAATTATATCCTAAAGCAAAATTGTGGAAGAACGTAGATTAGGTTTAATACCCGAGCGAAGGAGTTTAAACTGTAACCTTAAAAAGGCGTGATAATTGGTAACATGAAAACTAAGTATGGATTAATAAATGACAAATGACACTGTTGGAATAAACACTGAATATCTAAGTTGGGCAGTTGTACTAAATGGACTTTCTTTCTGTAATTGCAGTTAGGTCGTTTTGAGTGCCTTAACATTGAGAACAGTTGAGAAATTTCACTTCACAATTCAAATAAGAAACCTTTAACGTAAAGGACTCCGGGTAAGTAAACTCTCGCAGTCTCATTAACGTATATGTGTGATTTTTATTGAATCTGAGTTCTAGGTAAGTAAATTTTCACATCTCATTAATGCTTATGAATGGATGTAATTGAATTCTTTTATATAGTTTAATATGTTGTATATGGATTTTATGCACGTAAACCCCCACGCCGCCTATCTCTTTTGTTATATGTTATGTGGTGGCGGTATGGGATTGTATTATGAGGTATGTTAATTGTGTGGAATGATTTATGTGTTTCATATCCTGTACTGTTTCTATGTCGAATGGCATGTTAATTACAGTTGTATGCATTTCATGTCATGGGCATATAGTTAGTGTTCTACATCATTCCTGGCATGAGCCATTCATACATTTAGAAAGAGAATGGTTTAGGAAATAAAATTTTGAAAGGGAATGTATTTTATAAATTGTAACGTGTTTAGAAAAATGTTAAAGTTTTTGAAAAAGGGGTGTAAAACCTAGCCATGAAAGATGTGAGTGGGAAATGGGGTGTGGGGGACCAACGCACCCGACCCTACCTCTTGGAGGGTAGGAAAGACTATAATGTTCACCTCTTTGGAGGTGAAAAGATGAAAGGAAAAGTAAAGGAATGTTAACGGCTTTGTGGTACTACCAATAGGAATGTAATCGGGTTCCAAATAACTATGGTCCACTGCAGAGCTTAATGGCTAGGCGTTACACTCTAGTGAGCTCATGAATGCAATGAAATGAAAGGTTTTACAAGTTATGAATTTTGAAAGGAAAGATTTTATGGAAAGGTTATACAAGAAAATGATTTTAAAGTTTTCATTGAGAAAGTGAGATTTTATAATTCATGACATGTAGGGCATGCTTATGCATTCATGCATGAGATTTACTTACTGAGCTTTATAGCACATTCTATTTCTCTCGCTTGCATTTCAGATGATGTGTAGTCAGATGGTGCGAGAAGATCGCTTGTGGGCAAACCAACATACCCTGAAGAATGTTATAAATAAATTTTAAGGATTTAGATAGTAATTAACTATTTCTTATTTGGTTTAGCTGATTGTGTTTTAAATTCTTTTGGTTTCTTCAAATTTCTGTCTGAATAATTGTTGGGTTGGTAAGAAATTTGTTGGAGCATATTTCTCTTTACGGTCGATGTTTAATTGGATTGGAGAGTATTTTGTGAATGGGTGTTTGAGAATATTGAGAACTTTTCAAGTGTATGCAGGAGGTAGTTATTGAGATTGTAGAGGAAACTCTGCCGAAATTTTTAAAAATATTTGACAAGGGTTAAGACTTCTTTTATTTCCTATAGTAGTTAATTGTTCTATGAGTAAGGTAATGTAATATTCTCAGCTCAGGACAGTTCTTCATCTGGGGGTGTTACACTGGAYTGGTGCGCATAGTTTTCCTTTATTTTTGTAGCGGCAGATATAGATCTTGAGGCATGAGTTACCTTTAGTCTACTATGAAAAACTTTGTCCTAAGCTTTTGATCATAGTTAAATTATGCTTCCGCTATATAGATTGTATCTTTCCTTGTAATAGTACTGACTGTCAAGAGGCAGCCAGGGATTGATTATTAGTAGCCTAGAATTGACAAAATTTGATGCTGATAATCAATGATGAGATATGGAGTTTGAAAAAGGAAATCAAGTGTTTCTAAAATTGAGATCTCATCGAGGTTTGGTTAAACACCCAAGAGGAGAAAAGTTGAGCCACAGATACATCGAACCATTTGAGATCCGGCAAAAATTAGAGCAATTGTGTACAAAATTGCATTGCCGATTGAGTTAACTGGAATTCATGATATAATCCATGTTTCACAACTAAAGAAACACAACCCAATACTAGATCATGTGATAAATGACGCAGAATTTTAGTTGCATCCCTAACCTATACTACAAGGAAAGGCTAGTCCGGTTATTGGAATTCAGTGTTAAGAAACTTGAGCGAAGAGATTCAATTAGTTAAGGTTCAATGGGAACATCAATGAATTTTAGAAGTGATTTGGGAATATGAGGATTATATGAGATAGAAATACCCTAATCTATTCCAGGTAAGTATAAATTTTGAGGGCAAAATTTTCTGAAGAGGGGGAGGATGTAAAAACCTGGATATTTCGAGGAAATAGAAATCAAAGGTTATGATATCGCAAATAGATTTAGCTAACACTTACAACATTTGGATTTAGGATATTCTAGGCTTAGAATTTGGATAGGTTTATTACGATTAGAAAAAAACTCGGAATATAACCCCGGCTTGATTGAATTCTAAAAACTTGTTTTCTAAAATTTCCGGCTTTGATTTAGTTTTAACATTATTCTATTTTCGATTCTCTTAAACTTTATTTTTTATAACACTTAATTTTCTTAAACTTATTTTCGAAGACTCGACGCTATTTACTTAAAGCTATATTCTGTTGGAGACAATGTCACAACATCGATGTTGATTTTGCTATTCAGCGTTCACTTTCCTTCATCATCCTCAAATAACTTGCTAATGTGATTGAAATTCGATATTCCTACAAAATAGAATCCTTTTACTTAAAAAACTAATTGAACTTGCAAATTAACACTATTATACTCTTAAGGTTACTATTTGGATTTACAAATAACATTTAGGATAAAGAGACATAAAATACTAATAGCACAAGAGGTTGGTAAACAATACCTCTAAAATCATTGAGTTTTCACCCTCATTAGATGGTTTCATCATTAAGATGTCAAAAACGTCAATTTACAAGGTTTTTTGAAAGTTTTGAAAGATCAATGTTGTTGTCTAATGTCTTGAGTTCGATGTTAATATTTTTGTTTTATAAGGTATTCTTCAAGAGGATAAACCTTTTCTACAGTGATCATTATATGACTTCTTTTTCTTTTTTGAAAATTTTATAGCTGTTATATTTTTTGTACATTTTTATTGAAATATTACTTAAAACTGTCAAATGCTGGTTTTGTATTTAATAAATCCAACAGTTGTTCATCACCCTTGATAGCAAAATTCTTCATTTTAATCATCTTCAATGGTTCTTACCGAATATTCTTTTGCGCTTTATAGGAAAAGGGGGTGATGAAATACACTATTGTTGTAGTCTAGATAGGAGATTTCACTCTGCATTAAAATATCTTGTTTCTTATACAGAAGCCTAGCAAAAGATTTTATGTATCGTGAACAAATCACTTCACTTATGATATATAATATTTTATGTATCATGAATTCTTTTGACGATTGCTTGGCAAATCTGGAGAAAGTTTTATTCAAGATGATTTTGTTGTCTAACGTCTTCAATTCGTTGTTAACATTTTTTTTTTTATAAGGTATTATTCAAGAGGATGAACCTTTTCTAAGTGATCATTTTATGATTTCTTTTTCTTTTTTGAAAATTTTATAGCTGTTATATTTTTGTACATTTTTTTATTGGAATATTACTTATAACTATCAAATTCTGGTTTTGTATTTGATAACTTAGATAGTAGTTCATCACCACTATTTTTAAAATTCTTCATTTTATTCATCTTGAATGGCTCTCATCTAATATTCTTATCTGACTACTTTATAGTAAAAAGGGGCAATGAAATACACTATTGTTATACTCTAGATAGGAGATTTCACTCAGCGCTAACAATCTTGTTCCTTATACAGAACCTAGCAAAATATTTGTGTATCGTGAATAACACATTTCACTTATGGTCCCTACTGACTTAAATCAGCTATGTTGGGAACCATGATTACATGCAAAGCAGTACGCAAAGATTGGAAATCATTCATATCGAGTTCAATATTTATGGTTCTTACGGTAAAAATATCAACATTTAGTGTTGGGATGCTTTGCACTGTCTGCATCCACACAACCAATAGTGTTAGAATTGTTAGTACCAAGGAGTCGAGCTAGCACACATTCGAAATGAGAGAAGAGTTCTGCCAAACTATAATCCAATGGCTTTGTGGAAGTTACAAATTGTTAATTGGAAGGAGTCAAAGGAAGCAACATAACAAATTGTTCATAACGTTAGTAAGAGTTCTTCCAACATAGAGTGTAGTGGTAGAGCTACTATGTGCTTGTGAAACGCTACCTCTAGCCCTTGTGGATGTGCGACCCTTTTTGGAGCAAAAAAATGAAAGAGAGAGAAACAATTTAGGCTGCGTTTCTTTTGTTGTTTTGAATTTTGAATTTTGAGTTTTCAATTAATTTTGAGTTTTCTATTTTGAGTCTTTTTTTGATTTTTTGAAAATGTGTTCTTTCTAGTCATTTTGGAAAACTGTTTTTTGAAAACATGAAAAGTGGAAAACTTGTTTACTTTGAATGTTACAGAAAATTATTTATAATATTATTCAATAAATTTTATTGTTGAAAATATATTTTTTCATATTCATTGTACAATTTTCAACAAGTTATACATTGTGAAGTTGATGTTCTTGCACTAAATTTTCTTTTACTTCAAACAAGTATATAATTACACAATTATGCAATTAATTATCAGTGAAAAAAATTTACTTTCAAATAAACCATTCTTTCTAAGTTTCGGTAGGAAAATAAAAYGTCATTATCAATTGAGATAATGTTCAATGTGTAATGTTCTATATAAAATAAAAATTAATTCATAAAATCATGTACACCCCTTGAATAGTCATTCCATGTTTGTATAGCATTTGATCTTTGACTTGCTCCATTTAAGTTGTTTGACATAAATTTTTCACTGGAGATATACACATTCAACTTGATTAATAGATAGTTAAGATGCACTGAACATATAAATTGATGAGAATTTTTGCCCTCGTCTCCCTTGAATAGTAGACTCAATTTTCAAATGAAGTTTTATTGACATCATTTTAAGGCAGAAAACGTTTTAACTTTTTGCCATCAAATTTGAATTCATTTTGAGTTTTCTTATTTAATGACTATTTTGAAATTCTCTTAATTCATTTTTTCATTATCAAAATATCTTTTTGAAAAAAATTGGAGAAGTTTTTCAATTTGGATGTTTTATAAAATTACAATTATTTTATTCAATACATTTTATTGTTAAATATATAAATTTTCATTGTCACTGTAAAATATTAAATAATTATTACGTTTTGAAGTAGGTGATCTTGCAATAAATGTTCGGTTTAGTATAGAAAAATATATATTTACACAATTACGCAACTGATTGTCAATGAAAAATAAAATTTCCTACAAATTTTCTTTGTCAATTCTTTCATGATAATAAAAGATCAATTAAATACTAATGCAAATTGCTAGTAAATATGATTACATGTTCATGTTGCCATGATATATATAAAATAAGAATAAATAATAAAATTAATAATTATAAGTGCAAATGAAGGCACTGAGAACATTATGTAAATGGAATTTGTGGCACTCCCGCCGTCCCATAGGGTCCACTTGGGCTGAAAGAGTCACCGTCTGCTTCTTGACAGTTAGTACTATCATTACAAAAGATACAATTCTTCATAAAAAATCTGAAGTACGATTCGACAAGGAGTGACTAAAACCTAGGATAATATATCTCAAAATCAATTATACTAAGATAGTAGTGCTGCTCCAACACTTTCCAATGACAGACTAATATACCTTGCTTTCGCCTCCAACACCCAATGCCTCAAAATCTATATTTGTCACTATAAAAACAAAGAAAAATCTATGAGCACTAGCTTAGTGAGTTTCGAAAATGTGCAGTATGAGTTTAGAAAAACACATGTTCAAGGTTATAATAAAATTGTATCGCTGTTGTAAAACATTTTGTAGATGAAGTAAAGAAAAAACATTTAAGAAAAAAACACACAATCAGGAAATGATTATTGTAAAGTAAAACTTTGCAGGGTGAAGTAATACGAGCCTTATCACATTGTGTGCATGCATGCGATTCACAACCTTATCACACTCGTATCAATCAATGGTACTCGCTAGTGGGTATAAAGGAATACTTGGCCTAAAGTTAAACCTCCTAACCAAGGGTACAGATGTCCGCAATCAAACTTGGGTGCGAAATGATGCGAGTGTTTGCCTGATGCATTCCCAGTCATTGGCCAAGGGTTGGCTCTCTCTAATACTATCGTCCGGAATAGTTCAAGAGATACTCGTAATGGGAACCAACTAAAGCATAGTACTTTATTCACCGGACTAGTTATTTAGAGATTGGCAATTGAGTACTCAATATTATCTGTCAATTCAATTAAGCAATCAAAAGGTGATCTCATAACATGTTTTCAAAAAAAAATTGTCAATTGAAAATAGAAATCGCGAATGTGTCAAAAAATTTCCCCGAAAAATTTTATCAAACAGGCTTTTGAAAACACATTTGTCTCAAAGTTTCGAAGAATCGAAATTTTTGTAAAATGGCAAAATTTTGTAGAGAACAAATTTTGAAAAAATTCAGATATGGACTTTTTTACATAAAAGAGAGCTCAAAAATATTGTTTGAGAAATAAAATGGTTGATAGGGAAAAAAAAATCATTTTTCAAGCATACCAGGATTGAAAGTATACTAGTGTACGTTTGAATGAGAATAAGCGCATTTTGAGAGTTTTAAACATTGGAAAAAAATAACGGATATCTAGAGTATGCTGAAAATCATACATTTTGAGAAGTTTAAAAGACAGAGGAACTCATGATAAAATAACAGTTATCTAGAGTACACTGAAAACAAGCATGTTTTGCGTAATTTAAATTTCAGAGGAATTCATTTGTAATTTTGATTAATAAAAAGCCTACCGACTTTCAAATAATTGACAAGAAATATCCTTAGTAAAAAATCACAATAAACATACCCAAGTCATAACCTAAAAACCCATTTCACAACAACTTGGCTTTATCGTTTAATTGGTTTTACGAGTAAAATCGTTCTTGCAAAAATAGATATTTTTTGAGTTGAGATCATTTAGAAATT